>CM054120.1:34713102-34888061 GCA_028673005.1 Tanypteryx hageni | reverse complement strand
CTGATTTTGGGGAGATATGCTATTGTTTTTTGTCCACTCCCTGCGAGCGATCCCTTCAAATCCCCAATGAATGAAAGCGTAATAATTTGACGTCCTCCGTTCCACGCCACCATATCAACCAGACAGTTTTGAGGGCCGTTTGACCAGCGCAGTCAAGCCATTCGCGAGTATATAAAACCGGGAAAAAACGAACGCCAAGTGAATCGGAGCTAGCCGAATTTTCTGGCCCGGGGACCACTCATTCCACGCTCACTAGTGCATTCCAATACTTGATACCGGACGCTGGGCTAAGCCGCGTGCGTCGCGCTGGATTTCATTAACAAGAGGGCTTATGCACATAAGCGACGGCTTCAACCCTTCCTCGGGTCGTGGGCGTCATGCACCTGAGGGCGCTCGTCAATCCCGGCTCATGGCATCCAGTGCTAATTGAATGGATGACTAGAACTAAATGAGAAATCGTCAATTCCCGACCGCTCTCGGGGTGCAATGGCGTGGGAAAAAGCGAGCCTTGACATGATCCGCGTTTTGGAAGGAGATGTCGCCGAGTGTGACACATTTGAATTTCGCTTAGTCGAATATCTAAGTCGGTTTAAAAGAGAGCTGCTGGATACCCATTCGTATTCAGGGGTTTAAAATTTCGGAGACGCGAAGATTTTTCTCGTTAGCGATTTTTTTATTTCTCTATAATAAATAATATTCATTCATAATATTCGACGTTTCATCCCGATGGAAATCGTTCGATTATTTTAACAATAACGTCACATTTATCAAAGTTCCTTCTTACTCGAGCAATATAGCATTCGTTGAAAAAGAATTATATACTATTTCAGTCGAGCCATATAAAATGACTACCTTACAGGTTAACGCAAAGCTCATAAAGGGATAGCTTCTTTGAGTCAAACTGCGGTGAATTTACAGAAAAACAACCTAGGGAATGGATGTAAAGGCTTCCATCTCTTTATGCGGGTTCGCTTTATGCGAGTTCGCTAATATGCGACAAACTTATTGCTACCGGAATTTCTTCTTATGCGTCTTTGATTCGCTCTTATGCGGTTATGCGGCCAGGGCAATGCAAATGCAAGAAAGTTCTCAACTACACCACAAGCCGACCATTCAGTCTCTCATTGTCTCTTATGCTTCTCGTACTACGGTAAGAGATATAAGAGTTGAGAGGATATTGTAGAGTGGAGATGAGAAGAGATTTCTTGTGATACTGTCTGAGCACACTTGAGAAGTTTTGTCTCCTTGCCCGCGGAACGCGTTGGGCCAAGACAACTCTACAACATATTAAACCTCCACTATTATGTCACTCATAACAGCCACCACTTGTGTTCGTCTGCTTCCCTTTATTGGTGAGTGTAATTTAGCGATAATTGTTTTAAGTTTGTATTTAGCTCATAAGAAGCCGTTATGGAGTGAAAGAAGAGCGTCTTGGAAGGGAGTTAGGATTGCTTGTGGAATATATCCCTATCTTTTACATGTAAATATGGGTTTTATGCGAATTCGATTTATGCGCCACTTTCCTGGAACGCAACCCCCGCATAAAGAGAGGGAAACCTGTATATGCAATATGAATCGCTTTTCATAATTATTCTATTTTGTTTTTGCAAAGAAAAATAAAAAGAACACAACTCCCCCCCAAATTATCATTCGTTTATTCAATCAATATATAAAATTGATGGCCTACACCCCAAATATATTATTCGTAAAATATAATTCCCGTAAAACGATGTTTGTGTTTCTTCCCTTGCATACTTATAACAACTTGATTTTCACAATATTCAAGGAATAGAGATGCTGCCGATTACCTATCAGATTATCGGAAATATAGAATAAATGGCGTTACATCGTGTTGACTGCTGCACTAAAATTGGCGTACGATGAGCATAACCATCCATTTACTTTTCATAATCTTGAGATAGAGGAAAATTTACATTTTGAAACCTTCCATTACATTATCTTTATTGAGAAAAATTAGTTCCGAAACGTAGAATTTATAATGTTCCAATAATTTCTGCAATATTTGGAGAGGTAATCAAATAATATACTTATTAGGTATTTTTAGATAAATTTGTTAAATTTATAACCTTATATCTGCTACAAAGACGCATCGAGGGAATACACAGGAAAGACCAAAAAAGGTCAAGATCAAGGTACGTGGTATGTCAACGAAGAAAAATAAAACACCTCGATCTTTGCGAATGGGAAATATCTGACTGGACTAGGAATACTCCTTCCGAAGTAAAGGACGCTTTTGGAATGGCTACGGATGTGGAACAAACGGAAATGAATGTCCAACTGACATTTAATTGTGTTAGAAATATCAACTCGCCCTATTTTAAGTGTTCGATCACGAAAGAGAGAACTTTATATGCGTGCCATTTTACACAAATATATTATACCTCTTTATTCTTGTGATTTAGCAACAAAAGAATATCAGCGAAAAATATTTTATGAAGAGAAGCGGAAATTTTCTCGCGGAGTAGAAAGTACAATCAACTTATAAGTATTTTATATGTGGTGGGGCATGCAAAAAATGCTTTGGATGAAAGTCATCAAAGTGAGAGACGCGAGGCAACATAGAGGAGGTGATCCAATTCAGCGAGGCAAAGCGTCTAATTAAAAATGAAGAGCATTTTATGCGGCGCAGGATACCTAATAGAAGGGTGTAGGACATCTAATAAAAGAGGATGTGACATGAAATGGCAGATAAAGCAACTATTAGAGACAGGAAAGGTAGGACGTCCAATAAAAGGAGGCAGCAGAGGTATTGTGAGCGGGAGACTGAAGGAGTGGAGTAGGACGAAGTAGTAACTCTAGGTTTAGAATGAAAAACCACATGTTAGGAGTAGAATGTACATAAAATAGGAAAATGCCGTCTGATGGGTTATTTTAGGGGATATATTACAAAAATTTGAAGAATATAACAGTAAAAATTAGATATCCGTATAGAGATGGGAAATAATGCGAGGAGAAAACAAACGCCAAAAGATTTTCCACATCTAACAAGGCGTAAGACGAACGAGAGGATAAGTTGGAGAATTTATTAAAAGAACATGCCTTTAATTATGTAGCCGTTCTTAAGGGAAAAAATGTGTATGTACATGTGCGTATGTACAGCATGTGTGCATGTGTGTGTGTACATATATATATATATATATATATATATATATATATATATATATATATATATATATATACACACACAAACACGCGTGCATACACAGTCACACAGGACGGCTAAGAACTAAAGGTCACATTAAAATGAGCCATTCAAATGGAATGACATAATATGGGGCGAATGTGGTTAGAAGTTAAAACATATAAAAAGACAAAAGCCCTTTGATATTACTGTTTAGATATCTAATAGCATGTGGTTGAGCGTCATATATAGGCAATGAATTTGTACGAGTAGTGGTGAGAAATAATTCAAATAACGTTAATAAAAAACAACACAGAAAAACGACAAACAAAGCGCCTCTAGTTTAAACAAGGGCGAAAATGAGAATTTGGAAAGCCTTTGATGCGTGTTTTCATTTTTAACGGCAGACTTCAAAGCAAGCGACGGAAAAAATAAATACGAGTTTCAATGAAAATATACATTTCATTGGCCACAGAAATGTGCGTTTTTTGACGAAAGCGAACGAGACGACATTTATAAAAGAGGAGAGAAAGCGAGAGACGAGAAGTCGGAGAATAATGTCAGCAATAAAGTGAAGCGACAGCAGTTTGATTTGGCGCTCGGAGATATACTGTGAAGACGTTACGCTGAATGACTTTGGCGCTCAAAGAGGATGTTATGAACTTTTCTCGCTTCGTACCATGTATGTGCAGCCAACCACAGTGTCTTTGCGCACACATTGGATTCGAGGCGAGTGATTCATCTGACAGAAGATGATGCATACGAGGGTGCTTACATCAGCGCTCGCTGACAAACACGTTCCAAAGTGAATAAACTCGACGAGCCAGGACGAAATTCGATTTCAAAAATGGCCAAACAGTTGAAAATAAAAGGACGCATTTCGAACCGAGAAATTTCATTTAACGCGGAAAATACCCCCGAAACCGTTTTATGACCAGCGTGAAAGATCATTCAGCGAGTCACGACGACGTTCAAATAATGGCATTTTTCAGATGACTATTAAAAAGAAACAATATTACGAGGAGATGGGTTATCACACTTACATAGTTAACCATCGTGTTCTAACTCACGAATGCCTTAATCCTTTAGATTACCTTTGATCAATCACATTTCTATGCTACGATTCGATAACGCACGCTCAACGTCGAAAATAAAACATTCGATCTAAGGATCAGATTCACAAAAAAATTAGTCATCGTTAGCGAGATGATATAAGAAGGGATTCATGCACTACATCATTTCCGGAGGCATTGCTCTTCGTTTTAGCAAAACGAAATTTTTATTAACAGCTTACCGCCAAGTACGGAAAATTGAATGAACGAAGAGAGGTAAAAATAACTCGCCTTGCCTCCCCTTACTCCCCTTACGCTAGTCACGTGGAGGTATTTAGCGAATTTTACTACAGTACGTGACTTCGGTAACACGGAATTATTCGACCACCCGCTCACTCTGTCACCCGTAACCTTCCCCTACCTCGGCCACTCCACTCGAAATTCCGCATAACGCGGGGTCGTTAAACTAAACGCTCCCGTGAGATCGTTCACCGACAGCCCCCTACGTACCTCAATCTCCCGGAATCCGGCGAAGACCTTCCCGGGCGGGGCGGCCGTGCTCGAGAACGCTTGCTTCGGTATCGACGACCCGCGGAGCGTGTCAGGATTCGGCGGCGGTGAGACACAAACTAGGAACAAGGATCGATAGGCTGCCAACAGGTGATCGAGATTGAGTGGTGGACAACGGAAGGAGGAGCGGAATCGAGGGACCCTTGCCTCCGTACCGAGGTCAGGCCACGCTATGAAAGTAGGCCCAACCAGTTTACCACTCCGGACACTCATGAGGGTGTCGAAAACAAGTGACGCCTGCGATGCGCCTTATCCCACGGCACCGAGGGTGGCCGAAGAGGTACGTCAACAGCCGAGTGTAAAGCGGCGGCAGAGAGGGGAGAGGACGAGGGAGGTGGTACGGAGGCACGGGGTGGGGGAGCGAATGGGGGAGCGAAAGGAGCCGAAGGTAGACGGCGGGGGTGGAAAACGCGGCGAAGATGAGGAGAAGGGGGAGTAAAAGGCGAGTAGATTCGAATGAATAGAATTAAGAATTAAAAGGAGGCGGGTAGGTAGTAGAATAGGAATGGGTGGTAGGGGGAGGATTGGGGAAATGGAGGTAGAAGGTAGGAGGGAAGGAAGGGGGAGAAAGATGTCGGAGCAGAAATAAGTGGATTGAAGAGAGGGAAATGTGGAAAGCGAGATATGGAGCGGGGAAAGGGAAGGAGAGGAAGTTAGGAGGAGGGAGGTCGAGGGAGATATTAGGAAGAGAGAAGAGGGGAAAGAGGTGATGGAAACGAGAGAATATGGAGATAAATGGAGCAGCGAGAGAGAGAGAGGGAGGAGCGGAAGGAGAACTATGTAAGGAGAAAGAAAAGGAGGGAGTGAGAGTTTGGAATAGAGATGAGTGGCAATGAATAGGACAGAGAGAAATGGAAGGTTACGTGAGAAGCGGTGAGGTGGAGTGAGAAAGAGGTCAGTGAGTGAGGGAAGTCGGAAGGTTAGGGCGTGAAAGAACAATGAGACGACAGCCTGAGGTAGAATGGTGCCGTGGGAAAGGGTGCGTGTGTATGAAGGTGCAAAGAAGTGAAGTGGGGCTACATAAGGGGGTGTAGTGTGTAGGATATATGGGATAAGCGGGGAATGAGATCGAGTTAAATTGAGAGAGGCATAACGAGTTATGGCGAGGGTGTCTTATGTAAGACGAAGGAGGTGAGGGCGGCATGCGCGGGATGCGTAGATGGAAAGTTTATTTGGTTTGCTGAGAGTGTAAGGCTTCGAGTAATTAACTAGCATGATAGTACAAATGCATTTTAGAAAGGGGAGTGAAAAATCATCAAGCTGATTCAGCTCGAGGTTCACGTGCGAACCTCCGCAACAGGAACATAAGAAAAATAAAAAAATCCACCCCAAGCACCTCGAGCCAGTGTGTAAGAATACTTGGAGTAAGAACAATCTCCTTGCGAAATTGAAAAGTTCAAGCTTTGAACGTTCGGGTTATAGAGGCTCGACCCTTGTTGCTTTATTATTAAAGCGATGGAAGTTTATTAAAATCATAAGAGGGCTTAAGGAATTCTGGATGTAAAAAAGGTGGAAGTTAAAGGAAGGAGATATGTAAGGTTAATGAGAGGGAAGGTTGGGAATTGATGTTTTGCAGTTTAGGGGGTGATAGAGAGGGTTTTAAGTAGAAAATGATTAGAGGAGAGACGGTAGGAATGGTAGGGTAAAGTTTGTACAGGTTGTTTATATAATAAAGGAAAATCGAGGTATGGGATTAGAGTTGCACGAAAATTGTATAACCTGGATGGATCGTTTAGATGGCAACCATGCCAATTTTCTACCATATACCACGCAACAATTAATGTTTACATACGTATTATGAAAAAAATATTTAGAGCGTGAAAAAATCAACCGATATTTTCTTAGAGAAGTATGTTTTAGGTGGATCTCTAGTAAAAAAGTGCTTTATTTTGCCTTCTACCCTGGGGGATAGAGAGCACTCTTGCACCTAAACCAGAGGTGGACAACCTACGGCCCGCGGTCGGTTTGCGGCCCCCGAGAGCATGGTATGCGGCCCCCGAGAGCATGTTATACGGCCCACGAAGCTATGATGAAAAACCGATCCTTAAAATTTAAGACAAATTAATTTTTTATAAAATTATCACAATGAAAACTTTAATTTTGAAAGCTGAGCCCTAAAATCTTAACTTAAGACTCAATTTTCTCTAATATTATACCTAAGAATCTCTAGGAAACTTCCGATTTAATTCTAATGTTATTTACCTTTGGTAAGGCCACAGGTATAATATTCATCAGCTGTATGGTATTCACATGAAGGAGAAAGAAAAAGTACAGCGTAGAGCAACTACATTCGAAAAAAAATGATAATAATAAACAGCGTTACGTCGCTTATAGAAGGTTTGAAACAGGCATCGTTAGAACGCAGATTAAAGGCTAGACATACATGTTATAGATCTTATTAGCAAGCCACAATAATGGGGATAAGATTCGCGAGATCCATTGTAGAACGGAATGACAACAGGATCGTTTTCCCCAATGACGATTAGGGTTTATAAAAGGAAAACGATAAGTGAGAATTGCTAGGGACGTGTTTAGTGCATTGCACCCCCTGCCACCCACCATTAAGGTGAAATGCGGGGTATAATTGAATGCAGCCATACCTCGCTTTGCGCGACCTCATTTTAAGCGGATTAGTTATAGCGCAAAGAATGCGATCGTCGCTTACTTGAGCGTTATTATTTCCAAAGAAAGATGGCTTTCCGAATAAAACTTCCTCGCTGATTTATTTAGTATTTCATTCACACAGGAAATATTTACATTTTTGGTTGAGTACAGTTAAGTTTTTAGTTCTCTATATAATTTGAAAATTACTGACGAAGATACTTGATAGAAAAAATGTAAGGATTTGCATCTGTCGTTGATGGATGTAAGCCGACAAGAAGCTGATTTTTCAGGTTAATGGAGTATTTTTATTAATATTAAACTATCCTCATTGACATAATTACCCCGTTCTGCGCGAGTTTCGCTTAGTGCGAAATTTTCAGCAACCTATCTGTCGCGTAAAGCGAGGTATGGCTTTCATCCCTCCCCACATAACATTGGCCACTTCCAGTGCCCAATATTCGCTGCCACCGATATTGCCCGCCATGGAGAAAAGTTTACCTGCCTTTGGCATAAACCATTTTGCAGGTTTTTAAAAGTTTCGCAAATTTTAAACGTTTGGTAGTTTCCATATCGATGAGAAATTAATATTACCGATTAATATTAAATATAAATTTTAAGGTTGTAATACCGCTTCTGCATCCAAAGCGGCTCTAAACGATTCAATTAAATTTGATTTCTTTATACAGTGCATTCCAATATGATACTACGGAACAGTGATCTCATACACTTTCGCCCTCATGGATTACTTCGAGAGATAAACGTACCAAGTGGTTTGATTATGATAAAGGGAGGATTAGTTACTTCTAAAATACTCAAACAATTTAAGTTAGTGTAAATAGAAATATTTTTATTTGATGACAGGGCAACATATTTTCAAAGCCTTTCCTGTAGTCTACCATATTTTCGTTAAGAGCAATTTTTATTTGTTTCAAAATAGCTTTTAGAAGCACGATTTAGAAAAAAAAACCTTGCGAGGCTATTTGAAAGTGACCTACGGGTGACTGGCTGGAGAGGGTCGCCATGGACTGTAGTGGGGTCACTACTAAACGGCCATTGTTCAGAAACTTCTCCGTCGCATTACACCTATGTTACCATCTAAGTGACTCCATACGTCGATGCAGTTACACGGATAGACCTCTTTATCTATGTAAATTTCAGAATTAACCGACATTGGACTTTGGCGCACTATCAAGTCAAATTACACTCTTAGCTACGTTGACGGCGTATGGAATGTTTCATTGTCGATTGATTTAAAATAAAGTTTCGGCCATGTTGATTTTATCTGGTTTTTAAATAAAACTAAAATAAAAAACATGGGATAAATTCCATCTCTAACTTCTCTCAATTTATTTACTCCTTTCATTCCGCAATCCTTAATCATAAATTTATTGAATTTATCTGAAAGGGATTCACAAATTCAAGTAGCAGAAATATTGGCCCATGGAGTTTCTTAATTTACACGCTATGCGATTTTGTTACGTGTTTTAAAATTTACATTTTGGTTTTGGCAGCTATTATATTGAACTAAAAATCACACTGGATTCATAAAACAATTTCCTATCATTAATGCTATTCATTTTAACAAAGTGATACTTACTCTTATGCAACACTCATTAGGGATCGCATAAAAAATTGCGTACAAATATAGCAGCAAAATTGCGAATATTTTTCGAGACGTGAGAAATAGTTTTGAGAACTCGTCGTCTTCCTTTTTTATGAATGCGATATCTGGCCTTATCCAAAAAGTTATCAACGATTTCAATTTTACTTGATTGCGCTACTATAACCTGTGAATTTAACTAGGCAAAAAGTGTTTTGATGGAATAAAGTGATCTGAAGATCCTATGCAGACAGGCATAATCTGTAATGTTGGGAATAATTTTGAAACGAGAAAAAAGGCAGCTATGACCGGTAATCGAACCCGGGTCTTCCACTTGCCGGGCGGATATTCTACCACTGAACTATCGTAGCAGATCCATTTTCTCGTTTCAAAATTATTCGCAACATTACAGATTATGCCTGTCTGCATAGGATCTTCAGGTCACTTTATTCCACCAATTTGTAGTTGGGCAATCTCACCATTTGAGAGGGAGGAGTTTTCATCGATATATCTCTTCGAGGACATCCGTTGGGGCAGGTTGATACTAGCATGGCTAGTTTGGCCCCAACCAAGAAAAAATTTACGTTCAGAAACGAGAAAATTGATCTGCTACGATAGTTTAGTGGTAGAATATCCGCCCGGCAAGTGGAAGACCCGGGTTCGATTACCGGTGATAGCAGACTTTTCTCGTTTTAAATTTATTCACGAAAAGTGTTTTAATGGAGAGGCACAATTTTGTCACATATCAACAACCTCGATTCGTTAAATTCCATCTCACTAGCTCGCATAAATTTACACGCACTGAATATGCGTTACATTAAAAACTTCAATTCTATAACTATATCTATCTGTTATTAGTCATAATCTTGTTCCACCCTATTCTTATTTTTCAAGTACTTAAATAAAATTAAAGCAAAAAGATTTTTTGCATAAAAAGACTTCTATTACTTTGAAATGCTCTATCAAATAGAAAATAAATTTTTCAAAATTTTAACTGAATAAATCTGAAATTGTGCGGAATCAATACTTGAAATTCAAAAGACAATTTTATTTTTACACTTTGAGTTACGGCATAATCTAATATTATGAAATATATGTATAACACATCAGAATTGTGAACTATCAAAAGATGTTTTTTCTTTGCTCAGAAGCTCCTAGTATCAAATTTCATAAAAATCTAATCTTTAGTTCGGAGATGGATCATGCAGACAGGATGAACAGACTGACGGGCGCGACCTGACCGTAAGGCGTTAATTTTCAACTTTTTGTAAAGAGTGTAATAATAACAAACTAAGTTTTCCAACAAACGCAGGGATGTAGGTAAATACAATTTTTATACGTGAAATCGAATCGAATCGAACTTTTCCAGTAGGTACTTTAACAAATTAAGTTACAACGCCAGTGTAATTCATCATACTCGAATAGGAGTAGTTACGGCGAGTAAGGGCTAACTAAGAAACGACAAAAACCCAAATTTACCCCTGCATTTTATGCAGCCGTGACAAACATTAAAAAAAAAACGAAAATCAGACCAATTTTATTTTTTATTACATATATATTGAAAGCAGGACTCTTGGAGTGGTAATGATTGAATTTCTGTTTAGAGCAGGGAAAAAAGAAAAACTTTGCTGAAGAAATTATTATTTTAGTTCTTACCATTTCTGAGATACACGAGGTTCAATAAACTAGATAACGTACATTCCAGCGAAATTAATAAGGAAGCATTTATCGTTGGTCGCGCAATTCTGAAACCTTTCTCTTCGGCATCTGGATTTTATTTACCTTTTCCAAGTAATTGTGAAAATTAACCCCGTTGCACATGGTCGCGTATTTATCCATTCTTCCTCCACGTCATTTCTTCCTCGTGTGTCGCATATCAGTTCATATGAATCATCCCTCTGGTGGTGCAGAGATGCTTTCCGACCTTATCGGAATAGCTAAACATCCAATTATCAACTCACACCAACGCGACATACCAATAGGGACATTTGATTATAAAACATATTAAATATCTCCAGGAGAATGAATCTGACCCCCTTCGTGCTCTTCGTAAAGAGAACGCTAATGCCCACCGGGTTTCTCTCCTCTCTTTTGCGTCTGCTGTGGCTATGGCTTTAATAATCCAAGCGATTAATTAGCCAGAAATGCACACAAACAAACAAACCAGGAGCGTTATCACAACCCGGTCACTTCCACTCACCGCCCTCACGAGACCTCTCACTCACCGCCTCCGAATCAAATCTTAAATTTTTAATGTGTACTGCAAAAATTTTCATTAACTTTCGCGACACACCCAATTATAAACGACGACATGCCGATAAGGAAACGGTTTACCAAGTGCCATATCAAACAGGGAACTAAATGCGTTTAAACGTTTTCACTAGGAGCTATTAACACTCGAAATTCTGTTGTCGATTCATCTTTCCCATACGAAATACGGATTTTTTCTTTTGCCAGTTGGTTTTATTACCTCATTCTGCGAGATGGTATCTCTTATGACGATTGAGTTGAAAATCGGCTGCGGAAATATAAAGCACCATACAACTCTCCAGGGAATGTGGACTAAAAATTCCTTGTGAGCTGTTTTTCGTCAAAATACGAATACTGAAAATTACTTTTCTGACCCTCGCCGAGAAAAAACGAACGATGGGCAATTTGAGTTTCGTGTCCCGCTTCTAACCTCACAGAAAATAAAATATTTCGTAGGATAACTATAGCTCGTCCGAAAGTTTCCTTTCAACAGTGAAAGCTTGCAGCGACAGCTGAATTGGCATGCCAAAATACTACTGATGATAGGGCGGGGCAGAGGTACAGGCGATCCTGCCGGTCGCCCGGGGCCTGGTCGCAAAGGGTTGTGCGAGCTTGACTAACAAGATAAATTTGCATCAGGTAGTGAATGCTGGCTCACACTGTTCAAGTTTTCCATAAATTAATTGAACATAACTTAAAATATCTTCAAATATTCATAAACCTTTCTAGAAATCACATACGGTAATATTGCTGCTTCTTCTCCAGATAATACGAGTAGAAACATAATAAACAACGATCCGTGATTTAATTTAGATTTCGGAGTAAATAATACAACCGATTAATTTTTAGTCCAAAAAAGTCTAGAAATACAAAATCCTCAATTTTACACAAGTAATGAGAAAAAAATCAACCCGATGAATCATTATCGTTACACTTAAACCATTTCAATATAACGCATTAAATCTAAATTAATTGGAGAATGCCCGCGTCTTTGGCGATCTTTATGAAAAGAGCCACGTGAAATCCATCGATTCTCGTAATTGTGTCCGCGATTTTTCTTTGACAGCTTAATTTGAGGATTCCTAGTAACGACACAGTTGGCGGATAACGTGTCGGCTAGAGTGTTTCAAATGAAACTTTTTTCATTGGCTATTAATACTGCATCATTTTTATCTCGTAATTTCCGAACACGCTCAAACATCGGCGTAATCGTTATAAAACGGGCGAAAGAAAGAAGGTGAAGGAAAAGCCAATTTCCTCTCCGATCCAGTGAAACCTTAAAAGAGACGATACACATAGCAGTTGCGACATGCTCACAAAGACTCCTTTTAAACAGATGTAAGGGCTATCCAACAGAATTATGAAGTCTTTTCTACTAAGAAAAATAGCACCGGATATTTCACTGTTTTTTGTCATCAAAATGATTTTTCAAACTTGAAATTAAAAGAATTCGTATTCGTTTTGGACAAAAATTTACGCATGTGTAATATAACAACCATTGATGGAGCCCCTGACGTAATCAAATGCGCGATATATTATGTATGAATTTGGTTTCGTCCTAAAGTGGTTCCTCGGGATAAAAACGATTTTTTAACGATTTTATCTTTGTTAGATCTCACCTTAACCACGTTTAAAAGAAGATTACACCCGTTTCACTTGATTTTAACGGTTTCGGTGAAATGCATCGACTTGGTCAGGCATCACTTTTTATAGTAATAACAATGTACATCAAAATATCCATGAACACTAAAATACATTTCAAAACTATTTATATACATACATTGTCCCAAAAGTCACTTTATCCCAAGGTGTTAAGACCGTATACTAAAAATGAAACGCCTGTTAATTATTACTATAATAATATATTTATTAACATATTATTTTTACAATAATTTATTTTTATTTATTTATAGTTATGGCTTATTAACTCGTCACAATTATTTATAACGTTCACGAACATCAATGCGGGTCCCTTAACTCCGGGTGTAGTGAGCTACAATTGCGATTTGGAAAGTATTTTTTAATGCCCTTTTTTTTCGGGTGAAGATATGTAACCAGAGTCTGTTTTAAACAGAGGAGAGTTTTATTTTTGCTACCGAATCTTGGCAATTGGGGTAAAGGGACTTTTGGGACACACAGTATAACCCTTTAGCTATTATCGCTAAAGCATCAACGTTATTGACGAAGTGAGAAATTTAGTTATTCAAAATAAATAAACTACTCAAATGATGAGCACATACAGTTTCCTAAATTTAAGGCAACAAAATTGGAAAAATGTAATCCGTGTCTGTTTTGACATTTGCGTAAAAATCTTCTCATAGCAACGCTAATCCAAACACATTTCAACTAAACTCTTAGTATTCATGCTACCAATGTCTATTCTAAGGGATAGATGTAGCAAAATACCAAGAACTTGAATTTCTGAAGAATCTCCCTCAAAAAACATAAAGCCATGAAATGTACTTATTGGGATCCAAATGGCTTTTTTCTGCCCAAGACTTCATTTGTTTCATCAGCTGTTTGAAATACGGAATGCTATAATAGGCAAGCGTTAAACTATTTTTTAAACAAAAACATTGATATTGACATACATGTCAAATTTCGTCAAAAAATATTCCGGAAGTGTTTATAACAGTCACGTATTCTACAACGTCGAAGTGTTGGTAAAGGAAAATAGGGTTAAATTTAGAAAAAAGCAAGATCAATCAATACACGTAGAAATACTTTAATCGGTACATAAATAGGTAATTGCATTTTCATTTTGACTCAATTTGTTGAAAAGAAAATAGTGGAAAATATTTCTCAGCAATTTTTTTCTCAACCATGTTTTCTACAATCGAGTGCATTAAAAAATATATAGTACACGTTCGTTCCTCAATCTCCACTTAATTTACAGATATGTACAAAATTTCCGATTTAAAATATCACACTCACTATGTGGTCCATTGTCCATTATATCTCTGTTCTCCTTATATCTAATGAATATGTTCTCAAGGTATGGCAAATTTAGATCACTTTTAATGATATTACAGTGCAGACAAGTAACTAATGTGGAACAATCTGGGAAGGAAAATACAAGCTTGGGCAATCTTTCATTACCTCTGAGGAATAATTTTCCATAGTTCCCACAATACTTTGTCTTTATGACAACATAGAGGCTCTGCACATTGTTTATTATCCCTTCCTTAGAAAGGAAAAGTAACAATCACTTATACACCTGGTACATCCATTTCATTCACTTTCTGGTTCTCTTGTTGACGATACTTAGCTCTGGATGCAGCTAACTCCAACCAATGCTCTTTATTTTGGCGTACTCTCTCTTCCAAAGGAGATAGTTTCTCTGACAACAATGCAAACACCTTCAAAAAAATATTATTTGTGCCATTAATATTTTCTACTGAAATTATTACTAACATTAATTTTTTTCATGATAATAAATGTATTTATCTGCAATAAAATAATATTTTGTAAAGTCGTAAAAAATAACATAAAATTTTGAAAGTGGATATGAAATAAAAATTTTCTTACTTTATAAACCTAAATTTTCAAATATTATCTGCGTAGTAAGAAAGCATACAGAACATAATGACATAAATTAGAGATTATCTCTGCCCAAAAAAATCAGTGTTATTATGTTCCAAAGTGAGCAAAATTAATGCTCTGACCCCATGTACAATACCAACTTCTACTACTATGCATTACTCTGGGCAGTCTATACTCACCTCATAAATGGGAAGGCAAATGGAATCAATAAAACCAACTTGCATTAGAGGTAGCTGGTCCTCCTTTTCTCTGTTCATCATATCCTATTTAAAAAAAGCTCACTTTTACTCTTTCAAAAGCTAAAAATGCTCAAATTTAGTAAGTGTATCAATTATGAGACTTACAATTGGAGTGATGTTCAGCTCTTCCCTCTCCATATCACCTTGCTCAAAAAATTCACTTGAAACTAATTCAGCCACCTGAAAGGCGAAAGGCAATAAAATAATTCTTTATATAAATAACAAAGTATTTTGAAATTGTACAATAAAATATAAATATTTGACATGGAGTGTGAGGTATTGAAAATAAGTTTCTTACTTGATAATTTAATTGAAATTTGTTAAATACAATAAGTATCTTAGATAAACTAAATCAACATCAGCATAATCTTGTCATGGAAGACATTATGAGTAGGTATTTAAAAGAAGTCTTCATTAATTAATACATAAATGTCAGAGACATGCTCATTATAGGTTGAAGTTATAGATATAAAGGTAACTGAGATTTAAGTGAAATACTTACTCTCCTTTCCACTTCCCATGGCTTTGTAATGGCTGCCAAATCACAAACTGTCATGGTCATTGCCCTGAGAAGTTCTCTATGATCTTCCCACACCCAGTTATATGTGCCCGAGCGCACCAAATTGAAGAAGGCACCTCGCTTCCTTAGAACAAATCATTTTTAATCAGTATGTACAACAAGAAGTACTTAAAAAGGTTGAAATTATCATTTAACAACAATACTGAACAATTCTATAAAATTTGAAACAGAATCCAAGTATTTAGATTTTATTTGACCTAAAAATGAGTGTTGGAAGAGCCATAAAAATATAAAAAATATTATATACTAAAA
Source organism: Tanypteryx hageni (assembly GCA_028673005.1). Taxonomy (NCBI): domain Eukaryota; kingdom Metazoa; phylum Arthropoda; class Insecta; order Odonata; family Petaluridae; genus Tanypteryx; species Tanypteryx hageni. The sequence continues at coordinate 34,872,229 of CM054120.1, read as the reverse complement.
ATGAAACATGTTTCCTGCTTCCATATCCAAGTAAATAAATTTCATTTAATATTTTAATCAAATTTGTAAAATAGGAAAAAAGACAAGAAAAAAATTATTTCTGAATAAAAGTAGCAACCCTAGACTTTGATAGATGATTCAAATAACTGGCTAATAATTGACATTAATACATGAAAACTAAGATGACTTTCAATGGGAATTCAATTCCTTCAATTTAATTAAAAATATAATGCATATATTTTAATAGCTAAGAGAAATTTCAATAATAGAAACATCAATACAACCTAAAATATACTGCCAGATCAGTTGAGAGAATGGCATCTTCCAATACTTTGATTATTCTTGAGTACTCCTCTGATGAAATGTTGCTCAATATTTGGTTTCCCTGAAAAGGAAAATTGAACAATGATTAGCTCACTTAACATCAATTTTGTATCATGATCAGGACCTAGAACAGTAACAAAAATACACTACTTAAAATAGTTTGTACTTTTAAGTGAGTCAATGGATATTTTTAAGTGGTTCGCAAATGTTTTAAAGCACTAACAACGAATTAGAAATAAAATATCTGGTAATTTTTGTGCTCTTGCAGAAAAGCAAAATGACCTGTGGGCTACCAATTAATTGTACAGCAATAAAAAATACTCTCAATTAATGAGTGATTGAATTCCTCCAGAAATATGAAGCCATAGCCAACAGAACATTCTGATCAACCACAAAAACATGCACTATAATAGGAGTTGGACATGCAGATGCAGTGGAACAATAATTGCTGATGTAACAGAAGTTAAGTCTAATCATTGGTTGCTGAAACAGGTGTAACACATTAAAGTCAAATATAGCTGCATTAAGTGAACTATACCATGTCACTCCTTACCTGGCTGTTCAGAATCATTACACACTGATCAAAGTGATGATGTTCCATTGTGGAAGTGGAGTAAAGTTGTGCAAGTGGTGAAGAAGCCCTATAAATAAAAATGGTGGATCATATCTTGACACAAACTTGAACTAAAATAATTTTGGTCCTCAGTTCTCTCGAAAATTATTGGAATTATGATTTTATCAATTTTTTAAAAGCAGAAAATTCAGCTTCCAATAATTAGTTTAACTTCTGTATAATGATAACATGTCCCATACTAACGTTAATGATATTCACAAACTAACACATCTAAAAACTCTTTATAAGAAATTATATAAATATGTACAATAGAAGCGGTTACAAAAATCAGAGTTTATTGCAAGCCTCAAACTATCTTGACCATTTATTTAGTAGTATTTAATAAGGAAGTTATTTCTAGATACTTCTAGATTATATCGTTAAAATATGATAGGCTAATTCCGAATTCATTTTTAATGAGAACACAGGTAATATATAACAAAAGTGGTAGTTTTTCATTTGCAATAGGAATATGTAACTGATTTGTACTTTTATTTTAATGAATAATGAAAGTAAACTGATAAATAACCAAGGAAGAATTTTATTGCTTTCTAGAAATATGCAACAAAAATTAGTTCAAGTAATCACACTGTTCATGCAATTTTTACAACACTATAACTGTATTTTGAGCCAAAATTTAAAACTTGGCCAATAACCTGCTCTTTATAATATTTCTAGTAAGATATTGGAAAAGATTTTATAATAATATGACATCCATTAATAAAAATCCTTATAACAGAAGCCAAGTCAATGAGAGTAAAATATTAAAAAAGGCATAGTAAAGGAAATTTTAATATAAGGTATGGAATACTCATTGTGTAAAAAGAAACAAGTATCTTATATAAACTTACTTAATTTGGAATGAATTGTTTGTACCCCGATGATCCAAGTCATGACAAAGGCAGGCAATCATGAGGCCTAAGCACTCAATTTCTCCAAATATTTTCCACCACTGAGTTGCCTAACAGTAGATTAGATTCAAATTAGATCCTCAATGCAAAATTCTTTCAGAATTAAAAGTTTATTTTAAAGACATGAAGAATTGATGTTTCTGGTATAACATACCGTTATGATTGAAAACATCATTTGAGCAACATTGAATGCATGCCTCCAGTTGTGGTATGTGACATTTCGATAATTTTTCTTCACACTTAGTAACCATCTACATAAAACTTCATAATCTATATGAAACCTTTCTATAAAATCTAAGTCAAGAAACATTCTTAAACATGCCTGAAATCAATATGATAATACCAATTAATATAAAACATTCATTATTAATACAACTATAACGATTTTACACTCATAATTTTTTCTTTGATTAAATAACAAACCTTCAGCGTATCATCATCACTGAAATTGATATCATCGAATTTCAAGTCATGCAACTGCAAATTCTGAGCTGAGGGCACTAACATAATCTGCAAATAAAAGTAAGTTGGCAAAAATTACAGAATATTTATAGCATGAACAGAATTTCATTAAAAATGAAAAAATCATATGAGCACAAATAATAATAAAAATATCCACTTCACAGTCTAAAATAGGAACATTTCAAATCATAACTGTAACCTATCAAAATTCTTGAAATTTTGTAGAGAAATAATACTATTGGAATACAAAAACAAACAGCAAAAAGAGGCTAATTTTAAAAGATTTTCAAAAGTATCAATCAATCATTGAAAATTTTGACAACAATTTGATATAAATACAAATCTTGCAGTTATATGAAATGATTTTGCATAATCTGCATCAAGAAGAGTTATCTTCATTCTTGTTATTATAAATATCTTTTAATATTGCATAAATCAAATATTTCATACACACCTTCAGTCTTCTTGCATCTTGTAAAGATGCAGATGCGTGATAACTTAAAACCTCTAAAGTCACACTTTGTTTGGCCATTGCTATTACTGCCTTTTCATACCTGTAATCATGATCTGAATAAACATATTTTTCAAAAATTAAGGTCAAGTTCACAAATATTCCACATAAATTCTGTACACTTACATGTGCGTATTGTGTATTCCCATTCCACAAAAGATAGCAAAAGCCTCAACAAAATTTTCATCATTTTTGGTAAAAACCAAGTTATCAAATTTATTAATAAGCTGAAACAAATAATACACGCTAGAGCAGCACAGAAAATATTTGTTTTTATAAAAGTATTAAGACAAAATTAAGGTATCACTACAAACTATGTATAATCTCACCTGTATGACACCTATAATCTGCCCAGATGAATTCTTAATTGCCATACATAAAATACTTTTGTGACGAAAGCCTGTTCCTTCATCCACTAATTTGTCAAACCTATCATCCTGGTAAGCATCAGGTATATTAACTGTCTGAGAAATGCACATAAATACATAAGCAGAAAACTAAAGCATAAAAAATTACAATAATGCATTCAAAGTAAATATTTAAAATAGCAACATCAAAACTATGGAAAACAAAAATCTATTTATACGCTTCCAGAGGTTTGTTTAAATTTAGCATGTGGTCCCTAAATTTTTAGTTTAAGTGTAACACAAGAAAGAGGATCTTTCTGTAAAACAGTAATCTAAACTTAATTTTAAAAAGTATTGAATTAGCTTAAAGGTATTAAACATGGAGATAAATGTAATATTACACTGAATTAGAAAGTGCTCACTAAATGAACTTCTTCCACATTATTAGTATAATTTTTCTTTTGCGCGTATGAGCTCCACAGAGTTGCATCTAAAAGTACTGCCTCTAATGACAATGTAATTAATTAACTAACACAATTATTTGAACTATTATACTGATAAAAATAAAACATTAAAAGTAAGTCAACATAAGATAGAACAAAGAAAGGTAGTTAATTATAATGTCCCCAAATGCTTTAATAAATTTGGTGGTAATAGATTAAATGTTGTTATACCCAAGATATTTAATGAATTACCAAAATGTATGCAAAATTTAAGAACAATAAGCGAAGTCAAAAGGAAACTTAAAGAGTACCTTTTGAGGGCCTAAGACTTTGAATATAAGTATGCTTAGTTTATGTTACGAGCTATTGTATAATATTGATTATTGTAGAAAATGGTCATAAGTGTTACTGTGCTACCTAGGTTAAATATCTCTCTGTAATATTAGCAGATGATTTAAGTAATCTGAGCACCTCCTGACGAGTCTCTTTTTTGGCACAAGAGGACTCGAATGAATACATGTTAAAATATTTTAAACTATAAATATTTTAAATTATTACTCAGTATAATATTGTACAAGATGTTTGTGTTCTTTGGGGCTCTGTGATATATCATTAATTCTCTATAATTGTTCTTATTATTGCCCCTGTATACTGATGTTTATTTTATTTTGTGATTAAAAAATGGCTTATATTATATGATTATTTTTTTGTACTGCTTGTATTATTTGATTTATTTGTATTATCTGTATTGTTTTTAATGTTTGTATTAATTATTATTTGTGGGAAATAATATATTATTACTATTAATTTGAAAAAATAAAATAATAACATTTGGTGAACCTAAAACAAGCAATGTGTTAAGTATTTAGAAAACAAACAAAAGAAAAATAGGTAAATCATTTCAAATAAAAATTATCATAAACCAGAATTATAGTGATGTAGTCTTGCCAACTGATTCCACAATGCATACAGCATAACTTGGAAGTGTATTTTATAGCATTTTTAGCATTCATACTCTCCATTTATGAAACTAATATATTACAGTAAGAAATCATGCAGAAATATTTTTCTACTAATCATATTTTATTTATCAATTTCATTTTAATAGAATCTAAAATTTATTTACAATATGAAATTCATTATAAGTTATATTTTGCACAAATTTATCTTACATTTTACAGAACTTTGGTGATACTAATTTAATGACTAAAATTGGACCTCATGTCAATAAATTTTATTGTAGTAAATAAATGTGGCATGCAATTATTTAATCCTGATAGTTTAATGATAAGAGTTTAATAATATTAATATTATTTATATATTACTCATTTATATCATGTTCTTTCAAGCTGAACAGAGAGAAATTAGGAGTAATGACATGTTAATAAACAATCTTTCTCAATTACTCTTCAGCAAATATAACTTGTTATAATGACATTTAACTATTTTTGAAATTTAGTCTGCTTTATTCCTAAGCATACTATGGAATGGTGACAAGAACATTCCTATTAGAGAATCTATCTACCATTGAGAAAACAATGAAAAGGATTGAATGAATGAATGTATAGAGCAAGCCCTTCTGATCCCAAATGTAACAGTCTCAGAAGTAACTAGAAGAATCTATCATACATACCTCACCTGTAGTGGCGACATGACCTGTTATTCCAATGTTGATCGGAAATCTACTTTCAAATGGGCTGAAAAAAAGAATTCAAGGATCAATAGATCTAAAAATAATAAAGGAGAGTTCTTTGGAAAATTAAATATTATAGAAAACAGCTTCTATGGATAAAAATTATATCCGAGGTTTCAACCCCATAAACTACTTTCATCAAATACAAAACTGAAATTATTGCTCTGTAAGAAACTGACTTTGAATTCAATTATCTGATGCCAATTCAAGTAGATTCTTTCATATGAAAACATTAAGTACATAGCATAGTGTATACTGACAATTCTCATTATGAGTACAGAATTGCCAGCCTCACAATTTTTCTTTGTCATGACTGTGTAAATGAAGTAATAATTTCAATTAACATTTTTGATGCATAAGGCAGTGGTCTCAACACAATAAAAACTACAACAAAAAGAACAAAACTTGAAGTCCAACAAAATGCTCCTGAATCCAACTACTTCTGACTATGCTGTTACACAGCAGTATTGGATGCAGATTTAATAATTTCAGGATCTGGAACAACATTGGGTTCAGATTTGGTCATTAGGTTTATTTTATGATATTTTGGCTGCAACTACACTATATTTTTTGTACTTTATTAAATGAGGGAATTTGGTATTATTCTAATGAAACTACAAGCATATGGGGAGAAAATATCAACAGAAAAGTATGATGAATGCCAAATGAAACAAAAGAATAAAAAATATTTGGAAGATAGATGAAAATTATGAGACAGAAACAGCCATGCCAGCCATGGATCTAAATTAAAAACCCTTGAGCATTTCTGTGGATTCTTTGGATAACATTTTAAATGTTATACATGAGCGAAATTCATAGAAAAGGAAGTGTACATGGTATTTGCAAACTTTTAAAAAAACTTTTAATACTCAGGTAATACGCTTATTGTGGTAATGGAGGTAGCAAGAGAAGGTACACAACTCTATCTGAGAAACACAAAAGCAGAAGAAAGAAAACAATGTAATGATTAAAACAGAATGAACATCTGCAACAAAACCACATTGAATTAAACAAGGCTGCCTTTCTTCAGCTTTGTTTAAGTTCTACATTTAATAAAATATGATGATTTGGAAGTAAATGATCAATTCATGCTTTTCCAATATAAAGAAATAACTAGAAATCTAACAGAAGACTAAAATAAATGGGGAACGGAAGTTAATACAGAGGCTGCTCTTGAGACAGAAATGACCTAAGGAGTAATAACAAAATCTGAGTGGCTCAGAAATGTGAAAAGGTTAACACTTTCAATGCGGCATGACTGGAATTCTCGTCATGAGGGGGTCCTATCCCGTGATGCATGACTGGAATTCCCATCGCTGTGCTACATCTGGTTCTAACGGTTTGGGTGGGGGACCGTCACATCTTAGCACCCTTTCTTTTGCCTCTAGCCATCAGTTTGGTTCCCACCTCCATTTGGGTAAGGTCAGTTTCACAGTTAGTGATATTTTTTCATTGGATATACATTGGATTGTGTTGGTGGTTAGTACTCACTCGTAATCATGTAATCATATTAAATCATTTAATCATAATGTTTTATCACTTTCTTCATTTTTGCGGGTTTACTTTTATGCATTTATTAAAGAACCCAAATTCTGTTATAGCGAAAAAAAATTCTGAAAAAATACCAAAAGATTTCTGTGAAACTAGTGTTTTTTCATACTTTTTAATTGTTTATTAAGCATATAATATGTTTCTAAGCACTTATTTTTATTGTAGTATTGAGGATAAATTGTCCTGAACATCCTACTTTTAAGAAATACTTGGAAAATTATGAATAGTGTAACAGAATCTAATGAAAAACATTGAGAATTCAATTCAGTCACCCATAAGAAACTCTGGATTTTGGGGCCGCGTTGAAAGGGTTAATTACTTAGGTCTCATTATTGACTGATCCAGTCCCAATGAAGATGGCGTCCAAGAGAAGGTTCGACAAGGATGAGCAGCCCTACCTGAAGAATTTGATGCATTTAATGCCTTCCAAAGATACCTTTGAAAGGAATTACTTCAATGATGACACTTTAAATATTGACATGATTGCAGAAGACAATTTAAATATAAAATTTACCAAACCAAAAATGGAAAAACTCAACTTCTTCAATAAAGCCCGGTCATAACATTAAAATCCATCGCATCAAGTCTCTGAGATTAATAGTTACACTTAATATATAGATAAGAAAGGTTAAAATCACATATCATTTTACAACAGTTATTTTGTAATTTCAATGAACAAATTTTGTATGATATAGAGTACTAACTTGCAAACAAGCCGCACTTTTCTTTCCAAATTTTTCCTCTCCAAAACGAGGACGCGGCTGATATGCGACGAAAAAAATCGGAAAGATAAAAATGTGAGATAATCGTTAAAATCCACTAAAATTCCCCTAGAAAAGCTCGGCGATTTAATGCACTGCACGTGACCCATAAAAACGTCACTTAATCACCGCAAAAAATACAAAAGGGAAAGAAATATTATAATTATCGATGACGGAGTTACAAACGCCAGCTTTTGCAGGCGAACGCAACGGTAAAGAGCGCGAGAAATATGCCGTAGTCTGACGGCTATCAAGGCATCGTCACAGTTTAGCCTTATATTCCAATAATTTTATCGTGAGAAACATTTCTTTCTTTCTTTCGGTTTGGAAGTCGCAGCGATTTTTCGTCGCTTTCCACGTGTATCATATCTGGGTAAAAAGCAGCGCAATCCGATATTTTCGGTAATATTGTCCTTCGTATCCCAGGAAATGAATATATTGTTTATCGGTTACAAATAATTCACCGAAATTCTTATATATAATAACTACACTTATTGACATTTGTGTACAGTTAATGGTACATACTAATGATTTTCACTTAGCAAGAATGTTTTACGCTCAATAGCGATTTTTGAAGTGCGGCTTATATTCGGACACTTTTATCCCTAGATGGAAATCGTTCTAATTTCTCTTCTATCTGTAGTTTCTATATTTATTAAAAAGTGCGAAGGGGAATGGAAGGTGGTCTGCGAATTTAAACAACGATTCGGCACTATAGCTGCATGCCACGCGTTAGGTCTCAAATAAACACTTTTATTATACATGGTGTCTAAAAATTCGCTGCGTACTAGATTACTGGACCGATGAGGGATGAAGCAAAAAATAATGTTGCGAACAATCGCCGAAACAAAAAATAATTAAAAAACTTTGCTGCCAAGTGCAAAGAGACTTTTTGGACGCTGTATTATGTAGGACGAAGTCCTACATTAATCCTCTAGCCGCGCATCACGCGTGCAGCGTGTTTGGTCCCACGATTTTCGCGTGTCTGTATCCTTCAACTGTATTGTCCTTTGTATCAGACAATGTGAATATGTTGCTCATCGGTATAATAATATTAATTAATATTTAGATGTAGTCCATGGCATTTATTTGTGATTTTCATTTTTCCAGTATGTTTTCAGCCTAATCACCTCATGAATCTTCTATCATTTGTAATTCCTAGTTCACTAGACGTATTTTTGAGATGGCCATTGAGAAATATAAGATATGGCTTCTATTCAAGAGCTTTTTTGCTTATATTCAGAAGCGGCTTCTATGCGAGTGAATACGGTATTTTCGGAACATGATTAATAGCGATTTGCCTCGTTTCAGTTGTCTCTCACAAAACTTTACTGCTGATCCAAATATAGTCAGTTGCAAATCCATTTAGAGCAACAACCTTTCAAGGAAAAATGCAGTTGGAGCCAATGGATAGCAACCAAAGAGGTTTATCTGAAGAATGTTTTTTATGAAGCAGAGGGATGGGGATTTAGGTTACCTCATTTCCTGAGTTTATAGCCGCAGGTAGAGATAAGATATAATGTTATTTGAAGCAATGAGATAGAAAAACTGAAATTGAGGAAAATTTCATACCACACTTACCTTATTCGAGAATCAACATCCTCTGCATTAAGGTCGCCCGCTTCCAGATCAAATACTCTGGAGAAACTCCCTTTGGAAGCTTGGTGGACTAAAAGTACCTAAAATAGTTATACAAAAGCTAAATGGAAATATGGAATGTTCCAAGTACATATATTATATTATTAATTAAAAAGCCATAAAAATATTCACTAGAAAATAGTGATTACCTGAACCCGTTGGCATTGAATTAAGGACTGTGTGTGAGTAAGTATTCTGTAAACCATATGTTCTATTGTACTTTGCTCTTCAAATATCATTCTTGCCAAATCGAGAAGAACCTGAAAATAACAATTGTAAAAAATTAGTACAAGGATATAAAACTACATTTTATAAAAATCAGGGCTAGTGAACAATGTACTTGCCTGATTCCTTTTCACTTCAAGTTGACTCTTTTCATATAACTGGGCATTTCGAAGCCCAATTCCACAGAACTGAAGGTAGCTGGAAAAAATCTTTTCGTCGTTAGGTGTAAAGCTTGCCTCTCCATGTTTGTTAATGACCTAAAATATTGAATTCGCTGTTATGCACAATTAAATTTTAATACCATATTGGTAAGAATAAATAGATATCGAAAATAAGGACACAGAAACAAGATCAGAGCACCGACTCAAAAATTAGGTCTAATTTACGCAGTAAACTTGATCAAAACAGCTTAGAGTCAAAACAAAAATTGGTAATTTGTTATCTTTTTAAAGATGAAGATGGAGATTGCATGGTTGTAGTTAACGCAAAAATTAGTTTTAAGTTGGCAAGAGGTAAGAGTATACTAAAGCCTCACAGTTTAAAATACCACAAATAAAAAACTATAAAAAAGCCAATTCGCATATTATAAATATGGAAATGCGAGTGATAATTCACGAATTTAAATGACCACCTAAATTTCGGCATTAACGTGCGTAATTTTCTCCGTAATTAAGAGACTCATTCAAAAACGTATTAAAACACTCATCTTTTCAGAATCTATGGATATTTCTGAGAATGTATTAAAATGACAAAACCAAGAAAAAATCGTTCGTCCATGTCTTATCTCAACTTCAATCGTTTTAAAAATACAACAGCTGTCTGCGCTGAATCCTCACGCACCTTCCGCATAAAATACAGCTCTGTAACAAGCGCAGGGGCATTGCTGCGAAACGCGCTTTGTGACTTGGCATTAAGCGATAAATGAAATGGCGAGGTAGAATATGCTTATGTGAAGTGCGGCCATGAAGACGAGTAAACACGATTTATGAAAACGATTGCAAGTTTCGAGAGAGAATTATAACTAGCGCACAGAAGACGACATCAGAATTGCGGGTTGGGAACCACTACAAGACATATGGCCTCACCATATTGATATATACGATCTCACGAAATATGAATCAGCGTACACCAACGTCGATCGATGGTAGAGCTGTTATTCCGGAAGAAGCGAGTAACGTCGACAAGTCGATACAAAGCTAATGGATGATTCTTTGTACATAAAATGGTTGTGGTACTTATATTAAATTGGCATAGTAATATCAAAATGAAAGATCCCTTACCTGCGCTACTCCAATGACATTGCCGCTAAGATCCTTAATAGGCATACACAAAAGGGTTCTTGTCTTATACCCCGTCATGGCATCGATGTCGTGGTTAAAGCGGTCATCCTGGAAATTTACAACACAATATTTGAAGAGTTTAATACCTTAATTGAGTAGGTTTTCATTATAATCTATAAAGAGCTACTCGAACGTAAAAGCTCAGTATGGTTGTTGTACGATGTATCGGTAAATAACAGCAAAATAAATTTAACAAAAAACAAGAAAGAAACAAACATTTTAGCGATACCAGAAACTATATGGGCTTAAAAATGGTCTCTGCGAATAGAAAGAATGATAAATATGACACGTGAATGAATACAAAGAATAATTTGTTAGCGATACCGATGAAAACTGAGCATTAATTACAGGATAACTGGGCCACCTGAGGATGTGGAAAACATCACTCTGCATCATTAGAGCGGTGAAAAGTTTTCAGGATGTGGTTGGATGTTGATAGGGCAACTGGGTTTTCGTAAGGGGATAACGTTAAACAGAGAGAATTCCTTGAAACTTAACAAAAGCAAATCTTCAACAGTCGAATTAACATGTAATATCTAACACACATTTCTTCACGTGAAATACAGGAAGAATGATATTTCAAAATAAAAACTAATGTCGTAGGAACGTGCAGGGACAGCAACATCATACATACATATTTATGTATAAGTATCATTTTAATAAAGGCTTTAAAATGGGTAATTGCCTTTTATGTTTTCTATAATTGCGTATAAAATAATATACCTTAACATTAAGCCTTGTGCCACAGATACTAAGAGATGATATCTCCCCGGAAAAATTATATTTAGATGAGATACATATACCTGTTACAACCTTACCACCACCGGAGACAAATGAATAAAGAAAGGTTAAGTGATATATGTCAAATTGGTTAAGATCTTTTTTTTACTAAGCAATTATTACCGGTTGGCAGAGAGAGATATGGCGATCGCCTCGGGCCTTGCGTTTCGACATCACGTTCAGGAAAGTCTACGTTTAATTTGGCGACTCAGTAAGATATCGTTACAACCAAAGTCAAAATAAAGTACTTTCATATTAACGCACCTTATGTAAATCCTCGTAGAATGTTCCGTATAAGCAACGTAAAAATATTTCAGTTTAACGTACTTCAATGTAAGGTGCTTTTCGGTATTATATACAAATTTACATGATCCCGAAAGAATATTTTTTTACTATAATATATATTTCATTTGAAAATCCCTCGGAGAGAGGCAATTCTCACTAATTGATAGGATATTGTAGCACCAAATCACTAAAACGGTATAGTACAGGCAACCAACAGAATGAATCGGAACAAATTAGCTTGGAGCTAATCCCTTTTGGGATTTGTTCCTATGGATGTCTAGATCACGTGGTAAAAAAATCCACAAGGACCTTCTTCGAATCAACCTCATCGAAACTTTGACAACAGATTACACACTTTTGGTCCATAATGTACGGAACACTCAATAACACTGCACGTGGACAATATGTGCCTGAAGCACTTGTTGTGTCTTTAACCCTCCATCAGGTGCGTTCAAACTTCCAGCACGAGCGGGCGCGTGGTACACTTTATGTCCCACAAAAATTTGACATAGTAAAATGAAAAAAATACAAATTTTACTTAAGAAAAGTATTTTTCAAATTGTATAATTACTTGTAAACATCCTCAATACAATCAAATTACACACAGTGGCAGTTCTAAGGGATAATAAGATTATAAACATTAAACAAATATCACCAATTTTTTTATTTAAATCTCTCATGGATCCGTTACTGATTATAAAGATTGAAAATGGCAAAAAGTAAAATAAATACTTACATAACCGAGCGCGCATGCATACAATGATTAGATATTGATTCCAATGTTAATAATTACAGCCACAAGACCGGGCGTGTGGAATATTCAGTGCAACATCGATGGCATCGTTCACTTTGACTCAACGAACTGTAATGCATTGCACAACATATAACAAGACTATCTGAAAGCCAAGGACTTACTGAAAGAATACACAATTGGAATAATCGCCTGCACAACACAAACATCCCCTCCATAGAAATGCTTAATTTGTTGTCACAGCGCGCCTGCTGGACTGTTAAAAAGGCAGTTTAACTAAACACTCAAACTGTAGATGCAACAAGAAACGGAGTACGATGTTACCTTCAAAGAAAACCGAACTGTACTATTAGTAGCATCCGAGCTTTAGAAAGATAAGATGGTTCAAGATGCTCCCAAACTAACAACAACAAACTGACTTTCGACCAACCTCTTTTTATAAAGGCTCTTGACATAGTTTATTCGTCAGATCCTAACAGCGATGTCAGGAAAGTGATTGTAAGGTTAGGAGGGTTTCATTTACTTGTGTCGCTCATGGGAGCAGTTGGACATATAATTGGGGATAAAGATTTATGATGTAACTAATTTTAACTGCCTAATAAAATGCAAACCAAATTTCATTATTGAATACCTTCGAATTATCATTTATTATTATCGTCCTTTGGGTCAAGGAACACTCAAACTAATAACAACAAACTGAGCCATGAGAAAGGTTGTTGACGTTGGGTCGCTGTCCTCCAGGCTCGCCGCTATTTCTCCGAGTCAGAGATTGCTCACTTGAAACATTCATAGCTCCTACTCTAGTTTAGTGATTTATACGAACAAACACTTAAATTGTTAATCATTAAATTGTCTATAAGTTTAATTTGAGCTTTTCTTTAATAAACTGAACGATTGAAATGTGGTTTTATATTTTGTTTCGGAGTGACGCGTTTCTAGGTCAATTAGCTCTTCATAACTCTCAATTTTTCCTTATAACACGTTCAAATGTTCACAATAATTGATATGATCCTTAAATCTTGTTAACGTATCTTTGTATTAAAAAGGGTTTCATGTAAATCTATGAAGCCGTTGAGAAGCTATTCGAAGATATATGTATAAGCCCGGTTGGGCGCCATTTTGGTAGTTTTTTATTATTTTAATGGTGTTCCGACACGGATTCATGTGGATTTTTTTACCACGTGATATAGACATCCATAGGAACAAATCCCAAAAAAAATTAGCTTCAAGTTAATTTGTTCCGATTAGAGGTTATTTTGTCTGCTCGTTGCCTGGACTAGTAGGGAAAAGGGTTTTTTTTTCATTCAATGGGATCCATTTCGAATTTCTTTAAATTTTCATTATAAGATCTTTCATACCATTTCCTTACAGGCAAATACACCGACTCCACGACTCAAGGGCACAGAAAACAGACGAAAAACGCTCAGTTTATTATATTTTGTCTCTACATTTGAAGAGGTAAATAAAATCTACCCGCCCTGGGTTGTCTCCGCGCTAAGAAAACCAGCGTACATATTGATCTTAGAATTCTCTTTTGACTTTTGCACAAGATCTGCCGAACTCCTCCAAGATCTAGAGTCCTTGATTTTTCCCGAACTAAAAATTAATACGATGGGCCGAATACCATAATTACACTGTCATTAAATCTGTACCTCTGGAAATATCTCACAAAAGTTCGTGTCAGGTAAATGATGACGCCCACTGCGATTTCTCGTGCCTAAACAAAGGCAATAAAGGAAAAATCATGCCGAGATTTTGCGCACATTCCCTGCTTTTTCCTCTTTCTTTTACTTCTCTTCTTTTCTAAGTAGCCCATTAAGACGCTCTTTTATTCAAGATTCAAGAAAAATCTGGGATATCCCCATACACAGTTAATGGAAATTATCCAGCGTCGATGCTTCACTGTCTCTATCGTCTTTTATTTCAGTCGAGAAAATACTGGTTAACATTAATTATAAATTTAGAACCAATATAAATGTTCGCCAAGGCATGGAAATGTTAACAAGTGGTTGGTGGGATGTTAGCGATAGGACAGTTGCAAATTGCTGGAAAAGTCGGGTATCATATTTTAATCTTTGAGAGCAGATACCGCTCTTGAGGAAGGCTGTCGTGTTCCGGGCAAGATCTGAAAGTAGGTCTCCTCCTAACTTCAACTTCCTTCTTCTAAAACATTTGAGCAGTTTTCAAATGTAGATACTAATTTGGACACTACAAGTTTTTTTTACGTATAGTGGAGAATATTATCCAGCCATTTTTGGAAATGAATTGCGACTGAAGAGGAGGTAAAGGTAAAGCCAATAACCTCATTTGAGGCAATGGAGAGCGTGGAGAGATTAACAACATTTATTGCGAGATCTGATAACGTACCAGAGACATTATTTAACTCAATAGGTTGCATCGAGGTAAATTTAAGGGGGGTCCGTAGAGGCCGATTCACTCTCGCCATGCCACTCACGGACTGATCCACCCCCTTCCCGCCCCGCACCCCAACAGGGACGGTCTTGCCACCGAGGCTCCGAAAAGCACCTAAGGATCTCTCAACGATCGTCGATGGTAGTTACGTTGCAACCTAAATACATGTTGGACGTTCATAAAATCTTTCCCGACTACTGACGTAGGAGATATTTTATTCAATAACCTGCTATGTCCACCAAAGAGTGCTCATTGTTGATATAATTAGCAAAATGTGCAGTTTATTTCAAACTCGGACAGAAAAACGAGAAGTTATGGCCGGATTAATTGAAAGTATGCTTTAAGCTACAAATTTTCGGAAGAGCAAAAGATGCTACGAAACAACTATAGGGAATACTTTAATTATTCGAGTCTTTTGTCCTTTCCCAGTTCTGAGAAAAAATAAACGTTATTTTTCTATATCATTTCTTGTGACGCAAAAGCTAAGATTTTTCAAGATAAAACATTAAAAACTATTTCATATCAGCTCGTTAAGTAATAAAACTAACTTATCCGCTTGTTCGCAAATTTATACGAGTCACAGTAGTGGCAACACCACTTTCATATAAGTGAACAATTACTTGCATGCCTCTCCCCCGTTTTCGAGATAACCGTACCAACCAAATTTGCGGCTCATACGTAATAGGAAATTAACTAACTTAAATAACCCTCCACAAGGGGTCTAAATTTTCGTCAGACAGAATACGTTAAAGAGTTTTCGAGTTAATATTTCAAAAGTCGTGCAATGCCGATTTCCTTGTTACTCCGAGTCTAAATGCGCGTCCATTGGTTGATGTTCGGCCGAATGGCATTGATCTGCAACGCCCGGACTGCCAAGTGGCACGCGAGAATTAATTCTCTTGGATGACAAGTCAATTACCGCTATTTGAATATTATGATTAACATTTCAAGTTTGAAACAGTCCTCTCTAGCGAAAAGCGGTGTAATTAACAACACTTACCTATTCATCTAAATCAGACAGGCGAGTAAAGTGATTTCTGCCCACGAAGAAATGAAAATTTGCGATTTAAATCAGTTTAAGTTCAAAAATAAATTGCACCTAATTTGAAATCGGATCAATCGATTAATACAATTACTTCATAAGGTTTTCCGGTCGACTGCTACAATTGCAATTTTAAAAAACGTACGCCATCCCTGGCATCAATTAATATAATTATGAAGATGTGATTCAAGTAATAATTTAGTCATTTTAACACTATTTTTCAATCAAAAAATATAAAAACATAATAGGACGATTGTGATTTTTATATCAAGAAAGCTTTGAAACGAAAAAAGCAAAATGTGCATTCGGGATTCGTTTAAGTTATTTAAAATATTCACAAAATTTGATATTTAAGCACTGGAATCATTAAATTATAGACAATATATAGAGAAATGCTAAGCATGAACTATCTATGACGATAGTCAAGGTAATATCTAACAAAACCGTATCTGCTTTCCAAAGTTTATTTCTAGTTGCTCATTAATCATGATAAACAGCACTTCGAGACCTTAAGTTTAATAATAATTACTCAGAGGATCACATAGGCATACGCTTAGGACAAGATTCGAACCTTGAGCCCAGAAATGGGAGGTAAACACGCAACACAATCCAATACATAAGAGATCAGAAAAAAATATTCTTAAGTTAAACATGAATCACAGAAATAGCGTAGTAATAAATAATTTGAAACGATCCTTTACGTTATCTCTAAGATGACCAATGAATAAAGAAAATAAATTCCTAAAGCTAAAAATAAACAAGGACGATATTTATAAGTGAAATATTTCATCGATGGAAAACAACACGCGGACAAAATATTGAGAGCAATATTCGGGAAAATTTTGTCAAATCATTTTTTAAAGATAACATTACCTGTAAAGAGAATTAGGCAGTGAAGGTTCTAACGGGAATAAAATAAGCCCATGTCGAAAAACGTTTTTCTTTTACGCCGACGTGTGTGTGTACACACACACACACACACACACTTTAGCTAGTGAAATGATATCGCATGCGTAAATAATAGAGATGAGTACTTTGTTGCTTTTAGGGACCCTTGACTCTACGGCTCCGAAATCCCAGCCGTGGTGGAAACTCAACCTGGACCTCAGCCGCTCTTCGCTTGCGTGATGCGTGGAGAAAACGCAATCACGACACTGTCCTTCGGGACGAGCAGTGCAATTTATTGCGAAAGAGTGGTTTAATACCGGCACAAAGGGTTTCCCTTCTGCGCCAGTGTGTTTCTGCGTTGCGAATTGGCGACAGGAAGAGCATCCGGCATTAAAAAACATGCCCGAAATTCAGTGTGAATGATTCTTCGAGCCGGACAGAGGTCAGAGAATGGACAGCAGTTGAGGGTAAATGAATACCCCGAGGGAATATGAAACGATGGATTCCGACCTATTTAATCGGCGTTTGTACGAACGCCCACCTAATATTAACGGATCGTTCGACGCTTTCAAAAGGTGTGTTCTCATAAAATGAATGATAAAAATAAATCAAAGATCTTCGCATTCCTATTCGATTAATTAAGAGTAAAAATTCAACATCGAACATATTTAATAGAACTTGGGAGAAGACAAAAATTTACTATTAATGGTTATTTCGAGATAGGCAACGTCAATTTTTCGATTCATAATAATAATAATAATAATAAAAGGATAACGCTTTCATGAACATTGAAAATCAGATTTATAGAGGATAGACTTCATTTCTCTAAGGGAATAAATTTTTCTAATTTAAGCCAGAGAAGCAAGTGCGAACAAATTGATCTCGCCGTCAGGGATGTAATGTAGCAAAAATTTCCACATGCTTGGATGGATTCGCTCATTCATGTATGTGTGTGTGTGTGTACATATATATATATATATATATATATATATATATATATATATATATATATATATATATTCCTATTAAAGCTGTGATACCTGCGCGTCTCTTAACATTTCGTCTTCATATCGTATACTTTCGAGCTGAATTCCGTCATTACCGCCAATTCCCCACCCAGTAAATTAAATAATGACTAAACGCTAGCGCCACAATCCTTCAAGAGAGCGATTCGAATCTGTTACCTTAACCGTATCTACGTTCTTTGAAATTCCCATCTCCACACTTCACCACAATAGACAAGTATTTGACCATATAAAGACACAAATCCTTGGCGCTCCCGAAGCAATTTTGAAACTATATGTCCGATATCCTCTAAATTGAGTATACTATCGAGTAATGTCATTTGTAAGTTCCCCCAGCTGTATAATTACTCGAATATGTGGCGTTGGTAAAACTAAAAATGAAACAAAAATTAAAACACATTTTTAATCGCAATTCGACTTATTCCACATAACACATAATTGATTCACCGAGAATTTCACGTTGCCTAAAATAATTCTGAAATACTCGTGTTAACCTAATTGCCGAGCGCATTCTAACGTTTAGTTCCAAGTTCCATTCATCGCATCGCCTTAATGTCACGTCCAAATTGCTTGGCAAAGCTAAGTTCAGCAGACAGTAAGTAATTCGCGGAGTGGCCCAAACGCAACGTTTAATTACTCCCAATGACAAAGATACGGAAGTATCAACCATCATATTCAGTGAATGAGAGTAAAAAATGTGGACAATAGATCTGAGATATTTATGTTGATCATTTCAGAAATCATCGTAATCGCACACCAGTTCACGCTAAAGACAGCGAAAAATGTTTTTTGTTTACAACACCCAATAGTGCAATAATTAATGAAAGCGTGGAAGCAACTATCTCAACATTATCAGAAGGATCTATAGATAGATCGCAAGCGATTATAAACGATAATCGAGAGAAAACTGCTAGGGGGCGGAGTAGTATGTGCCTCTTAAACAATGCCTTATATAGGAAATGTTTCGAACAAACGTAGAAAATTAAATTTCCTACATTTATTCCTATACTTTTTTACATTCATCAAATATTAAAGCAAATATTTAAAAAATCTGAAGTGGCCACCACATGACTTTCTCCATACCTGTAATATTTCTAATAATTCCAAATAGGTTCATCATCATGAGGTGTTCTGCCTCTAGGCAGGTCCCTGGCACCAGCGTTGTCTCCACTCATTTCTGTTCCTTGCCATTTCTTTCATTTCCTGATACCCTCCCCTTTCTTTCAGATCGTCAAACATTTTTATTCTTCTACGTCCCCTTTTCCTTTCCCCTTCTACTGATCCTTCCAACACCATCAATAGTAAACCTTCTCCTCTCAAGATATGCCCTACCCAGTTACTTTTCCTCCTCTGAATTGTTTCAAGTAATCTTCTCTTCTCATTCACCCTTGTTAGTATTGCTTCATTCCTTATCCTATCCGTCCACTTAACCTTCTCCATCCGCCTCCACACCCACATTTCAAATGCCTCTAGTCTTTCTTTCTCTCTTTTCTTTAGCGTCCATGTTTCACACCCATAAAGCAATACACTCCAAACATAGCACTTCACAAGACGTTTCTTCAGATTTAAATCCATTTTACCACATAGTACCCGTTTTTTCTTATTAAATGTTTCTTTTGCCATTGCTATTCTTGTTCTTATTTCTTTTTCACTTCTCCAGTCTTCAGTTAGCATGCTTCCCAAATATCTATACTGTTTTACTTGCTCTACTCTTCCATCCTTTATTGACACATTCATAATCTCTCTATCCCCTATTCTCATCACCTTTGTTTTCTTTATGTTCATTTTCATTCCATATTCCATCATCCTGTCTTCTAGCTTTGTAACCATTTCCTGAATATGCCTCGTTTCATCTGCCAAAATTACCATGTCATCAGCAAACCTTATACAATTTATTATTCTACCCCCAATACTAATTCCTTTATCATTCCCTATTCCATTGTCAATCATTTCTTCAGCATATATATTGAACAGGGTTGGCGATAAGCAGCAACCTTGCCTTACTCCTCTTCCTAAATCATACCATTCGGTCTGTGCATCTTTTATCCTCATAGCTGCTTTCTGTTTCATATACAGCTCTTTAATTAACCTTCTATCTTTCCAGTCTACTTTTTTTGCTTTTAGTATTTCCATCAGTTTTTCCCAGTTCACTCGGTCGAATGCCTTCTCCATATCTATGAAGCACAGACTAATTCCTTTACCCCTTTCTATATATCTCTCTCCACTCATTCTTATCAATCCTATTGCATCTCTTGTACCTCTACTCTTTCTAAATCCAAACTGTTCCTCTGCAACATTTTCTTCCATTTTGCTAATTAGTCTCCTGTTCATAACCCTAAGTAGAACCTTTGCTGCATGTGTAATTAAACTGATTGTTCTGTGTTCACTGCATTTTCTTGTTCCTTGCTTTTTCGGAATTGGAATCATAATTGTTTTGACGAAATCCTCTGGCCACATCCCCTTGTCATAGATTGCATTACACAACTTCACTATTTCTTCCAGTCCTTCCTCATTAAGACACTTAAATAATTCTATCGGTATCTCATCTACCCCCATTGCCTTCCCATTCTTCATATCCTTTATTGCTTGTAGCACCTCTATTTTCAATATCGAAACCCCTGTTTCGTCATTATTTATTTCATCCTGCTCTTCAATACGGAGATCCTTTGGTTTTTCATTTGATTTGTACAACTCCTCCATGTATTCTCTCCATCTATTAAGGACCTCCTCTTCCTTATATAGAACTTTATCTTCTTTACTTGCAATCTCTTTCACACATGCACTTGTTCTCCGTCTATCCCACGTTACATTTTTTACTTTCTTATACATCAAGTCATACATTCCTTTTCTCTCTAGATCTTCTATATCTGAGCATTCCTCCTCTAGCCATTTCTCCCTTGCTTTTTGGGTTTCTCTTCTTAGTTCATTATTCAGTTTCCTGTATTTCCTTTTTCCATCTTCATCAGTCCTGCTTTTGTATTGCCTTCTTTCTTCCATCTTTTCTATCATTTCCTTTGTCACCCATGGCTTTTTTATTCTTTTTCCTTTGAAAAACCCAATAGCCTGTTCTGCTGTTTTCCTTATAGCCTTCTTTATCCTATTCCATGCTTCATCCACATTTTCCTCCGACACGTTTTCTCTTTTGATTGCCTGAGCTAATTTTTCTCCTATTCTTTCTTTTCCTACTGTGGCTATATTCTCTAAATCCCATTTCCTAACTATCTTAGCCTTCTTAACCTTCTTCAAGGCTAGTTTTATTTCGGCCATGAGGAGCACATGATCACTGTCAATGTCTGCTCCTGGAAGTCCATATGCCTTTTTTACTCCATTTCTATATCTTTCTTCCACTAGAATATAATCTATTTGATATCTGGCTCCATCTCCTGGTGATTTCCACGTGTATAGCCTTCTCTTATGATTTTCAAACCAAGTATTTGATATAAACATCCTCTTCTCTTTACAGAACTCAACAAGTCTTTCACCTCTTTCATTTCTTTTCCCTAGTCCAAATTTTCCTACTACTTGGTCTTCTCTTCCCTCTCCTACCACAGCGTTCCAATCGCCCATCACTATCTTGCAACAGTTTTTACCTTCCTCCTCCATAATATTTTCTATCTTCTCGTATATTTCTTCAACAGCCTCATCTTCATGTTGGCTGGTCGGCATATAAACTTGTATCAACAGTAGATCTTTCGGGTGCATTCCTATTCTAAGACCAATTGCTCTATCATTTACAAATATCACCCTCTGTACACAATTTGCTATTTCCTTATTCAAAATTACCCCTACTCCATTCGTTCCTCTAGTACCTCCTGAATAGTACACTGTGATGTCATCACTTTTTATTTCCCCTCTTCCTTCCCATCTCATTTCACTTAAGCCAATCATATCCATTCTATTTATTTTCATCTCTTTCTTTAAATTTTCCAACTTCCCTGCTCGTAGGAGTGTTCTAATATTCCACGTGCCAATTCTCAACTTCTTTCCAGCATCCTTCCTTCCTTGTGTTAAACGGAACCTCTCGTGTTGTCCCCCCCGGAGATCCGAGCGGGGGACCATTTTGCCTCCGGAATATTTAACAAGAGAAGACTCCGTCATGATGCCTCTACATGGGATATATTGTGGCGGTGGTTTCCCATTGCCTTCCGCCTATATATTCAGCCGCCCCTAACATGGGGAACAGACACTGTTTGCAGCCGCCCCTAATATGGAGAACAGACGCTGCTGCCTGTTGGTCCGCGGGAGGTATTTTATTTCCCTCCTACCCTACATATCTGTAGAGCATTCCCCTATCCGCCACCCGGGGACGCGCCCTCTAGAGGTTACAGGCTCCTCCGAGGGCCAAATAGGTTAAATGATAATAAATATTTTAAGGAACTGTGGGAAAAATTTAGACTTTACAAAGAAATAAACTCAAACTGTAGCCTTCTTATATTGGATATAGCCCCAAAGCCCTTAAAATTAATAAAATAAAAAGGAGCGTAGAGTGTTTACAATAGTCGGCGGTAGGTGGCATGGTGGTGCCAGGTAAAATATTTAGTTTTTAAGATATCTCTTAAACAATGCATTATATGGGAAAATATTTCAAACAAAGGTTGTAGAAAATTAAATTTTCTATAACTTTTATTCCTATACTTTTTTACATTAATCATATATTAAAGCAAATATCTCAAAAAACGGAATAATGACAAGAGTCCGATTGACCGATTTTTACCAAAAACTAATCAGTTCTTTTCCCTTTAATATAAATGTCAAATATAAAATTTCGCCGCGATCTGATTAATAGTTTTTGAGTTAAAGCACCCACAAAATTCCGATCACAGACAACATCAAGAAAATAGTCAAAACGTGTTCGGGAGACCTTAAAACATGTATTTCCGTTGAAATCTCGAATTCGATTTTTTTCATGAAAACAATACTTTCTCTACACTTGGTATACGGAGAAAGTAAAAATAAAACGATGCACTGATAGTCAAAATTATCCTACAGCGAGTCTTGTCTCTCTCGCGAGAAATTAGATGAGTGGAAAGAGATACAAGCATTTCTAAGAACCCCCAAAAACTTAGTAAGATTTGTTGTTTTCCTATTATCCCGTACGGAGGATTTATCGCTCGGGACTTCGTCTGCGAGAAAAAGAGAGAAGGCGTCGGTTCTTCTCCAAGGACGATTGCACCACCTCATTCCTTAGTCGACAGACAGTTTAATGCAACGGAAAGCGAAAGATTCAAGAGCTGGCCACGACGCTGCAATGAGCAACTTCCACTTCCATCCATCGGTTCCGGAAATGATGCGAGAGGCTTCCTAGGAGCATGTGGGACTACCTACTACCGCTACGTAACATTCCGTTTCTTTTTACGTCCGTAAGATTTACTTCGGGTAATTCGAAAATTTCTACTATTCCTATCGCGAAGATTCGACGGATAATCACGATCTCGCCAGAGAACAAATCGACAAAATATATCGATTCAATATCCACAAAAAGGCTGGGAAAACCAGATTCACCTTTCGGCTGCAAAGCAGTTGTCATCGGTGATGGTTCACCGATAGAAGATCCTAGAAGAACTGCGGATTTAGTTTTCCCAACTTTATCGGAGATACATAATTTAACCTGATTTAACTTCGCGGGGAATAAGAAATTTTTTAAAAGAGGTTTTTATGCAATTTTATCCGAATATCTGCACCCGAGTCTCTTTCCCCTCTCCTGTGACACCCTCCAGGTACATCAAGAGAAAACAGGAAAAAAAAACAAACATGTTTTCAGTGTTCTTGGTTAGCACGATAACATAATGTTTACATAGTTGGAGTGAAATTACTTGCTGTATAATCTAAATCCAACATAACGCTTACATCAAATAAACTATACAGACTACTCAACGATGTCTGAATTACTACTGATTATGTTTATTTTAGTTGAAATTTTCACATATTTATGGCCATATCCATGAGCGTCCACAGAAACTTAACTCGAGGGGCAAACCGAGAAGGATCTTGAGTCACGTGCAGCGCTGCGACTGCAACAGACCCCTAACATAAATAGTTCAACTTAAATAATGTATATAACATTCACTTTAATTGCAGTTTATTTGTCTTTATTTTGCATTATTATGAATGGGAATAATTTTGAAACGAAAATGTTTTGCTATGACCGAGAATCGAACCCGAGTCTTCCACCCGCGTTCAGAAGCGGGAAAAATCATCTGCTACGGTAGTTCAGTGGAGGAATATTGGCCAGGCAAGTGGAAGATCTGGGTTCGATTCCCGGTCATAGCAGAACTTTTTCCTGTTTCAAAATTATTCCCAAAATTACAGCTTATGCCTATCTGCATAGGATCTTTAGATCATACTAGGGGCCTGTTGCAGTACTTCCTGCAAACATCTAGAGAGCCTTGCGTGAAGTGACCCAATGCGAGAAAAAATTGATACAAAGAGTGTTATTAGTTATTGCCCCTCTTAAAATAAAGAATAACGGTCTACACATCGTATTCTAGCCGATTACGTGTTAATCAAATGCAAAAACGAAAACTATCCTGGTATCGAACCCATGTCTTTCCGGGGGACGACTAGCCACTTAAAACCTGTAGGAGTTCGCGCCGAATATTCAGGCGAAAGATTTGTCGAAATCGAGCCGACCGTTCCCGGTTTATTTGCGTTCATGCCGGAAGGCTTCAGATGCAGGGAGGGACGCAGAGACACAGCGGTTATAATATATTAGATTATTCCATCAATTTATTGTTATAAATGATATATTTTTCATATTATCGCCAGACACTCCGGGTGGGTGCCCCCCCTTTCTACCCCCAGCGCACTTCCATCGTCATAGCACTAACTTTTATTATTTGATCAAAAGCCTACACGGCAAAGCATTTGGTTTCAAAGACTTCCGAAAGATCTTTTCTGAGAATGTGCCTCGGATATAGAACGAGAAACCAAGTGGTTTATTTCGTACTGAAATCTTTCTAACGATCTCCAATATATCTATAGGCATCGTCCCGAGGAAACGGAGATGCTTTCAGCGGATAAAAAAATCCTTTAGCGAATAGATGCGCTCTATTTCTTATATTCCAGCTTTCAAAGAATATGTATGCATCAAGCCTCAGAAGGCAAAAATTCCGTACATTTGTAGTGGGAAAAACTGGATTCAAAGCAAACATACGTTGTCGTTAACAAGCAAGATACACTCGAATGAGATGTTTACTGCCGCTAACCACCAATCATGAAAAAGCTAAACATGCAACTTTCACCAAAATATTTCGCCAAGTACTGCCAGCAAATCAAATAAAAATAACGGTAACGAACGATTTTTGGATTTACTGATAGAAAGCTAAAAGGAATAATATATACGATAAATCGAACTACTGAATTCAACAGTAATAAGCATGAATACAAAGCGTTCGCGCTCTTCTGAAACTCGACTTTCCTCCGCAATTATTTCATCTTATGCTCTTGCGATTTATTCAGAAAGAAAACAAGCCCTCTTCTTGAAATTGAAATTCAATTCTCTCACATTAATCGGATTAAATTACGATTCATATTTCAAGTAAGGTAATGAAACTGAAGTTATTACTTTCCTTCAATTACTCATTCACTCTAATATACAACCTCAAAGATATTCAAAATATAACACTAACGGCTGAAGGGTCTTACGCTCATCCCCAATAGTTTATCGCTCTATTAAACACCAATTTACTCTCGACACGTCTCAATAATAACCAATTAGTCCGTGCAACTATTTTTACCAAACTAAGGCAGCGAAGGAAAGATTTAAACCATACCAACTAAAGTAATAAACCGAGCAAATAAATGACATCAACAAATTATTACACTCGTTCACATCTTAACAAATTTCCGCGCGGTTTTATTTTCGTCTTTGAAAAAAGCTTCATTTTCAAAGGGAGAGAGGAAACTTCTTTGAATTACATTGCGATCGTCCAAAAAAAATAAGCTTGCATACACGAAAAAATGTCATCGCTACAGATCGAACCTGAGGTGTTTACCATGAATGTCTCTGAGGACGTTGAATCAATATTCCATTTCCTGCCTCACGTTTTCTGTGTGACCGTGGCAACCCTAACTCAGACGTGATTGATTCATTCTCTCAATTCCACCACCGAGTTTTCCTTAACCGAAAAATAAAAAAAACGCCCAAGAGTAGACTCAATGGGGAAATGGCAGGAGAAGGTTGGGATTGATAAATCCGCCTCCGCGTTACAAATCAGTAAAGGGCACCGGAATTCTCCTTGGCATGTGTGAGAAATACTAGACATAGAGGTTAGGATTAGGGTTGCCAATCTACGGTTTTTGGGTCGGAGATCTCCGGGTCATCGCCATAATCTCCGGTCTCCGGGCGAGTAGCTCACATCTCCAGTTCAATTTC
The DNA here is from genome assembly GCA_028673005.1 of Tanypteryx hageni. Taxonomy (NCBI): domain Eukaryota; kingdom Metazoa; phylum Arthropoda; class Insecta; order Odonata; family Petaluridae; genus Tanypteryx; species Tanypteryx hageni. The sequence continues at coordinate 34,845,853 of CM054120.1, read as the reverse complement.
AATTGCAGTGAAAAACCTATTTTATGACTTTTTGGCGCTTTTTATAAATTATTTGAATTAAGATTATTTGCGTTTTAATTTCGATTTTATTTTATTTAAAAAAAATTGAAACCCTTCCGTATTTGTTGATCATCCGTACTCTAAAAACTACTTCATTTCTTGATCAGCAGTATAACACAACTACGATGTTGAGTAGGGCACTGCAAAAGGTGTGAAAAAAGTTGTTTTTTTTCCCAATTTGTTTCAATTCCACTATTCGGAAAATCGGGAGATCTAGTCTTATTCCATGAGACTTCAAGAGAAGTAGGAAAAATTGGTATGCCTAGATGCTGATGCAATTAAAATAGCTTTGCTTTGGTCTTACATAATACTTCAATGTTCAATAATTTGATTGATACTCGACCTCTCTACAGCCATTGTATTTTGCATACACTTGATAGTTTTTATTTTAAATGGTGATGTTCTAATAATTTCGTTAAATGGCGATATTTGAAAAATAAACATCGATTTTTAATCAGATGTCCTAAAATCGTGAGTGCCTTTCGAAAAACTGATATATATATATATATATATATATATATATATATATATATATATATATATATATATATATCATTAAATTTAATTCCGCTTGGGTTTCTTCTAAAATATCCAGGCTTCAAGCAAACTCCGGTTTATAAATATCTTCAAGTAGGCAACCCTTAACACAATCTCCGGTTCATGAAGATCTAAAAGTTGGCAACCTTAGTTACGATCACTTCGGTGACTTTGAAACCCAATCACTTGCGATGAAATTTTATGAGTAAATTCTCCGTTCGGTTTGGGTGCAACTTTCACTTCACACATATGCATATACATATGTTGGTTTAAAATTGTAAAAGAATTTTATCATTTTCTTAGTCTTACTACGTAATTAAGTATCCCGCATTATATTCACGATATCTTATATAACAATAATCTATTTTGGTAAACATAATTGTCACAACGAATTTAATGGCGGCTCGTGCTGATGATCACAAATTATGAATATTGAAAAGGAATGAATAGCAAAACTTTGCAGACCACTGCCTTAAAACACTGAAACATAAGGCAGGCCGAATATGTTTCAGGCATTCAAGAAGCGCTGGAACCTTAAGACCACTCATGAATGTATCTATCTAAAATATTTATCTATTAAAATGCCCCTTTGAAGATTTTAAAATATCGCGTATTCCATTGCATATTTTGAAATGATGATGAAATGAACGATGCTTTAATGCAAATACACATCTCCTGTTCATAAGTTGTAAATGATAAAAAATGATTTAATGCCTTTCTGCATTTTTCCTACGCTACTAAATTCATCTTGCGCGAGCGAAAGCACTGCGACCTCGCAATAGCTCAATTCAATTACTGTTTAGCGCGATTCTTCGAAGTGACAAGCGAAAATATTGAATGCTCTTCCGTTTCTCAGTAAAAAAAAGTGCCAAAAGCATTATTGGAGGGTTTAACTTCAGAGCCGTTGATTGCAAAGTCAAGCACGAAAACTGAAATGAAGAGAAAACTTGCTAACATAAACATTTTCGCATATTGCTGAGAGCCATCACGTACCACCAGGAGATCGCGCACCCACATTTGGACCCCCCTTGCTTTAGACATTATTCAGTGCAAGATGCGATCTTCAGCGAATAAAAGGTTTCGTCGGGCGTAATATTTGTCCAATTGCCTTAGTTTCTGATTCCTGAAAATCGCGTTACCTTGAATCACTTACACTCACCCTCCCTGGATATCCTTCGGAAATCGAACAAGTTCAAATGTCTGCGAGCTTAGCGAACCTCGTTCAACCCAGTGCGGCTTCTTCCATGCCACCTGCTACATCATATTTGACGGTATTTTTTTACCTTAATCCGTTTAAGAAATGAAGTACCGAAGTAAATTTAGGCATAATAAATAGTGTATTAATTCAAGAACAACCAATTTTAAAAATGTATTTGCCTTAGGGATCTCCAACAGCCACAACAAGGTTCAAAAACCTAAGATACCTAAGCCAAGTACTTTTTTAAAAATTGATTGTTCTTGAAATTTTCAGTCATAAAAAGAGCTCGATCATTCCCTGTCGAAGGATATTATTTGTTTGAATTTTCGAGCTAGGAGCACATTAATCATTATAACATTGGTTTTTAGGGGGGAAGAATACCAAGATACGCACATTTTTCACTTTGTGCATCTCAGGCCCACCTCAAAACTGGCATAGCTGGAAAAGTGAGTCAATTATACAATTACATTCCCTACAATTAAAATCACGATAGTCCTCGGGTCTCCTTTTGGCTTTGGCCTAGTAAACCCCGACTTGAACCTGTATTGACGAAATCAAGTCGGTTACCTCAACTTTACATAGAAGTACAATCCGTAGAGCCCGACGCATCAGCCTCCCTCCCCTTCTTACCTTGTAAGCATCTGGTATGTTAACAGGCTCTCCGCTTTCCGCGACGAATCCCACGATGCCCGTCCCCCACGGGATCCGTATCTCCTCTCTCTTCTCCATCTCCTGCAGAGTACTCCTCGAGCACACGTCGAACAGTTTGGACACGAGGGAGCGACCTTCGGCCCCCGAACCCCCACCCGTGCTCCCCTGGACCAAGAAAAGGGAACCCCTGTCCGCCCTCAGCAACATGCTCACGTTTTGAAGGATTTTGTGACATAAGGATCTCACGTCCAGATCGTTGCAGATGTCTTTGACCAGTTCGAATATCAGTTCCTTTTCGTCCAAATGGCGAAGCTCGTTCCGGGAGCGCCTTAGGCTCCGGCTACCCGCACCTCCGTCGCATCCGCCCCCTTGGTTCCCGGCCCCCGCCTCCCCAGATCCGCCGCCCCCGACGCACGGTGCACTGCTCAGTTCGTTACTAGGACTTAGGAAAGTGGGCGTTCCGTCGATGGTGTTGACCAGAGGCCTCAGGAGTCCTCCGCGTTCGAATTCGTGAGCGGAGATCTTCCTGACGGGAGTCGCAGCGCCGGAACCACCGCGGGAGGTGCATGGCAGCGTGGAGGAGCCTTGGCTCGCCGGAGAATCTGGTCCGGTTAGGCTAGAAGAGGCGGGTGTCGCGTGGGCAACCAGCCAAGCGTCCACTATCTGTCTCGTGGCTTTCCTGCGCAAAGGAATCGTCCAGATGAGAATGGATTCCACAGTTCAGTCTTAATTTGTTTTCTTTCTTACTTAATTCGGCATCCGCTAGACAAAACCTTCCTATTTTTATGAGTACTCTTATTTTAAAAAATGCGACCATTTAAATTTAATTTCGAGATTGATTTTTTCTGAAATTGGCCGCAGAACAAATAAACTCCCGCTTCCGATGAAAATGAATTCTAGAAAGAAATGATAGCTTACCAGTTTGTTTTCCACAAGAATGTGAGTGTCCTTCCACCGAGTTTCATCATGCTGGCCAATGTTGCATCCGAAAAAAAGCTGTTAGAAGGGCGAAGTTTCTCTGCTTTATGACGATATTAAAATCTAGTCAAATTCCCTCACAAATCGCACACCGCCATTGTTTCGTAGAACGGACCGTAGACATGAATTAATACGTTTCTTTTAGAGGAATACCTATTATAATGTGAAAGAGCTTTAAATATAAATTATCTCTTAAGGAATTATTTTCTTAAATCGCTGAGAGGATAAAAAAGTGATGTTATTCGAGATTCACTTATTTCGGTTCATGGAAAAGTGAAATTCCTGAGATTTCTGCGAGGTGAAGTTCTGAATAGTTTGACAAAGCTTCATCAGACCTGGTGGATAAATTTCAATAAAAATGGAAGCTATCGCCATGCTGGTGTGTGAAAAACCATTATATTCGAAACGAGAACTACAGAACTCACTTTATAACCTAAATCCAGCAGATGATATAGGCGACTTCTGAAGCCATTAAAATATTGATTAAACCACGCGCACGTGTCAGCTACTAGATATCAGGCCCTCGGATTCATTCACCGATCATTTATTATAATTACAACCATTATTTTTACAAGAAACCATCCCTGAATTACAGCTGAGGGCGGCTATGAAATACACAACTTGTTTGTTTGAAAATTTTATCACTATCTATATAATCGAGTGCTTAAGTAATAATATAACTGTTATACTCGCAGAAATTGTAAAGATTTACAGGAGTGGTCTAATGCCATTATCAGTGGCGTATCCCTTGGTCAGGACCTGCGCCTAGTGTTTTCCTGTCCTGTGCAAATGCCTGTTTTACCGCCCCTTCATTCTCTCTACCTTCATTATAAGTACTGTACAGTATTATGTCTAAAGGAAAGAGCCACGGAAAAACTGCAAAGCGTATTTTCAAACATGAGCCAGCGTTAATTCATAATAATTGTTAAATTTGCTCTTGCAAATTCCCAATATGGACTCACTGGGCGTTATGCCTTTTTTCCCTCCCTGATGTACTCAGAACTTGACAAGGGAAATCACATTTTAGCTTTCAGAAAAAAATAAATTCTTCGGTTTCTCCGCCAGTCGGTCGGTGCAATGCTATAAGACATTTGCCAATTATATTTATTTTTACGTTAAAATCGCTTATGGAACAGCTTTAAACAGAGAACCAACTTAATTGACAAAATAATTATAGTGTAGTTTCTTTTAACTTTCATTAAGAACTTTCACAAATTATCGCCTGAAGATATTCATTTAAAAAAACGACTCGATTTTATATAAAAAGTTAGCATTACTTACGAGGAAAAGTTTTAGCTGCTAGTGGTTGGGACTAGTCTTCAAAGTTTTGCAATAGATAATTTATAAATAAATAACGAGGCGTTGAACGACAAGAATTTCATAACGCGGGTTTCGGGAGAGGAGCTGCAACCAGCGTTATAAGACAACCGCGGTATAACCGAGGACACGATCATATTAACGAGTGGACTTTCTATTCAAGAAACGTGAAAAAGGGAAGACCCGCGTTATACCCGAATCCGCGCTATAACCGACGGCGTTATAAGAGGGGTGCGATAATATAGAAGTGAATTCCCTTTCTATTGTTCCCGTACAGACCCTCTGAAAGAGAGAAGTCCGGGCCACTTCCAGATTTTGAGGCCCCTCACCGTAATAAAAAAAAATTCCCATAAGGAAGCGTTTAAGCATTACGTAACCCAATTTCGTGGTCGGGGTTCGCTGAATGGTTACAGCGGGTTACATTGGGGGTAGGAGGTTTCAAGTTTGCACAACGTAGCACTCGCTCATAAAATCTTCTGACCTCTTAAAGAAACGATATAGTCCGAGCAAATGTTCTGTTTACAGTGCTGTCTACCCAGGCAATAATGCAGACCACATTGAAATTGCCCTCTAGAGAAGAATTTTTTTAAGGTGAGTGCAAAATGAAAAATTCTGTGCGTTACATACGAGAAGAGAGGGGGATCTAATTGAGGGTTACGCAGGATTATATCGGTTATAAAAAACTGGGGAATTTGGCAACGTAATACTTGAACGTCCAGCAAGAACAAAGTAAGAAGACCGTAGTTTATATTTCTTTTTGGCATGTCCTATTCAACAGTCATTGTTGACATTTCGATGGATAAAAAGATAAGTAAATAAATATATAAGCTAATAAATTATTTGAATAATCTTTTCTTTATGAAATGCTTTTCTAGCCTTTGTTACTGCAAATTTAAGAATTATCGATTAAAAATCTAATTGTAATTTACGAGCAATGTCACTTGAGTTTTTAGGAAAAGAAGAACAGGCTAAAAACGACATTTGGTGAGGCCCTCTTTTCGATGAGTCCTCCAGATTGCGCCTCATGCACCTGTGCATAAATCCGTCTCTGAACAACTCAAAATTTGAGGGCCCCTTGAGTTTGAGACCCGGGACAAATGACCCACCTGGTCCCTCCTCTCATAGGGCCTGATCCCATATGACATATTTTAAAAGTAATTCGACATAAACATGGCTTGCAGTAAAATAAACAGTTCGTGTTCATTAATAAAAAAAGATTGAAAAACGGTGGGTAACTGGTTTATTCAATTCTTCAAGACGGTCGAAATTACTATTTGCGATCTCTCACGGGCTTTAATTACATACAATTAAAATCTGTTTCGTAGTTATATGGGAAAATATTAAGGGCCACGTTTTATAGGTTGTCAATCAGAAAAAATGTCTACGAAGTTCTGCAAAATCATTCGTTTTTTTTATCAACTTCCAAATTAAAAGTCAGGCGGAAACGTTGAAGTAAGCCAAACAAAAGTATAATAATAATAATAATCTCGTGTACCCCCTGGAAAAGACTTCACCTACTTCTGGGGTACACATACCCCTTGCTGAAAAACTTTCATAATATAAGAATATAATGTCACTCAACAATAAACTGCTTATCATTTGGGATCAAAAGATGGGATAGTTTTTGCGACACCAATATTGCTATAAATCTTCCATAATTACCCACTGAGTTATAATTAAAATGATCCGATAACCAAGAGGTCGATTAATTGGGTGTTCTCAGTTTCCAGACATAACTACGGCGGAGATTTTCAAATAGGATTAAGTCAAACAGTTGACGTGCATCCAATTCAAAACGTTAAGTAGAAGATAAATCAAATACGAGACGTTTTGCGAGTATCACCCTAGAGATTATGGAAAGAACTTTAATAGGATAGGAATTTCGCATATATATTTTGGATACCTCCAACAGAGCATAAGTTAACATTCAACTCAAGAGAAGTTGATGATAGATCTCTTTGCTCTATCAAAAACCTTGTTATTTATTATTGGCAATAAATACGTTATAGAGGGGAGGAATTATTACATTACATTGTATGTCATTACATTTGTATGTCATTTACAACAGGACTCAATACGACAAAATAACAATTCCATTATTTACTCTTCAATAATTGCCCTAGTATTAAACTCAATGATTTTTAAAGAAACGCAAAACAAACGGACTTATATGGCGTGTAATTAGGTCCTAAAATCGATGCTGAGTTTCCAGAGAGAGGCTGGACGAGCTGCCCTGGATAACAACCACAGCTCGTCATTAGGGAATGCGCGGCCTTTCATTATCAAATCCGAGTCCAACTATTAATCACGTGGCGTTCTCTAAAGCCGAAGATACAAAAGGAAAGCCATTTGGTGTCATTTAGAGCGTTTAATGTATTTCTTTCGCCTTAGACATAAAAGCAAATCGAAAAGTAACCACGTTGACAATTATAGAACACAAGTTATAGTGGCGTTAAACAGCCTTTAAGATTAATCGATAAACATTTATTACTGAATCATTTTTGTCCATGTTATGTTTACTAAACTGAATGAAATGTATTATATTTAGAGAAAAATATTTTTTTCAAAAGTACCGATGAAATTATCTTCTAAGTTGTTCAACATTTACTTACACAAATATACGCGTATATCACCGAAAAAAATATTGATCTGGCAAATGGAGTTCTCCGGAATGAATCATCTCCTCAAAAATATGTAATGGATCTATAAGGCTCTTCTTTGCATTTAACAGTTAATAATTATTACTCTGAGCTCTGAAATGAATTTTCTTACGCGAAAATGTTCGATAAATAAAGCAACTGAAAATCAACAATAATCGGTTATTCACTCGTTTAATAAGAGAACTGTGTAATAAAATAAATACGATTATTTAAATAATCTTAAAATTTATTTACCGCAGATATTATCTCAGTGCACAACGCTTCGTGAGTTTATCTTACGATGTTTATTAGCACCGTGTTACGATCGGTACATTTAAACTTCCTGCCGACAACTATAGGAACCAAACAATAATTAAACTGAAAATATATTATAAAGTTAAATAATGTTCTTCAAATGTATACCAAATACAAACTTGATGAAATAAAAACAAAGATACCAAATGGAATAAATATTTTGAATAAAAACTTAACTGAAGACGAGGAACGTATTTTAAACACTCAAACTGCTCTTTTTCGAGAGATCGTAAAATTCCGAGTATAGTTCCATTTTATGAATAAAGGAGGAATGAAAGGGCTACTTTTCTGTAAAATTAACGGCGATGCAAAGGAGCGAGTTTTATTTTTTCCAGCCAGCTCAATCACGACAAACAAATCATCAGAGAGGAGAGCAGTTGAGGCAGCGCCGGAGACCAGGGGGAGCGGCAATAACTGCATCTCTGTATCGCAGCGGGGAAGAGCCTTTATCGGAGAGCGTGTCACCGTAGAAAAACATGGTTGGGGAGTGAACGGAGAAACCACCTCAATCACTTTCCCAAGGGAATGAAACATCAAAAGAGGGCGCTACTGACGTAGAGGCGGCCCTCCGGGGGAGACGCCACATGGCGCCGAGATGGGCTGGAGGACATATCGGTCATGTTTGATCGTATTCAAATTAAACGTGACGTACTTCAAAAGAGGAGTAACAAAAGAGGTGGCTGGGGAGACAGAACATGGAACATAGGAGCTATGTTTGGGAAAGGTAATTTAAAATGCATTAAGGTAAATATGGGATATATATACCTATATATATATATATATATATATATATATATATATATATATATTTCTGTGGTCTTTCAAATTACAACAGAAAGATTAAGAAAATTTAATAAATTACAGGTAAGTGATTTGCACGGCCCACTTTGCGCTTTGGCCATCTTCCCAATAGGAAATCAGTAAAATTACCGTACACAGACAATAAAGATTCAAAATTAGGAAAAACAGTAAAAGGAAATCGAGGAATCTCTCGAAGTACCCAACGTACATCTCATGTCTCCAAAAATACACTTCCCTTAGCAATAAAAAAATAGAATACAAAGAAATATAAAAATACAACGAAAAAATTGACCGTATTTGAGGATGTTTAATAAAAACATTAAGTTCTCCCAATGCTTCCATAAGATTGGTTTTACATTTGTCACTTCGGAATGATTCAAAAGCATCAATTTACTTCTCCATTCAATATTGCCCACCATAAGGTCTCCCGCCTCTCTATTTAATCACTGATAATCTAACTCATTTGTGGCTTTAAAATATCCCACTGAAAATTCAACAGATGTTTGCAGAGACAAAAACAACAAAAATTGAAATTGAAAATTTCGCCGGAAGAGTGAATGTTAAGATATGACAAACGAACAAATGAATTTGAGTACGATCCAACAACACCGCTAATATTTGCTGTGGAATTATTTACCTAATCCGCAGTTCTTTCGTAATATGGGAATTTAATCACTGGCGTAATTAGGGACGAGTGGGACTAGGCGCGGAAAAGAGCAAAGGGCCCCATCAAGGCGAAGGGAAAAACAAGATTCCAAAAACAAATTTTATTAAATTATTAACAAATATCTTTTATAACAGGAATTGATTGCAGGGAAAAGCGAAAATCTTAAGAGGAGTCTCACAAGCTTCTCATATTTTTCTGTAATATCAAATTTATTTTAACTTATAACAAATAATAGTAATAATAATTATTTCCTCTCTTATTTATTTCTAAAAAGAAAAATATTAACCCGAGCGGTCGCGCCCTCTGCTCTCTCTGTAACTCCACTGAATTTAGCCTTTTAATGCTTGGCTGCTACATATTTAGCCACCACATTTTTCTCTTGAGTGCTCACATACTTTTTCAACTAAATTGGATAGTTTCTTATAGGAGTCGTTTATAACTTATAACGTTTAAATGATTGCACATAAGTAGTTTTTGACCAATCCTTTATACAGTTTATATATATATATAACAACTTACGGAAAAGGAAAGGTAAAATGAATATATGGATGTCAACAAGATGTTGGGATGAGGAAACCCAGTGAGCACTCACCAATCAGACGACTTCAGGTTGGCGAGGCCCCGGGGATGTCGAAGCGACACACGTAAAATAACACAAAAACACAGAAACATCACAAACGTAAAGCTTTCGGAACTACTCCTTCTTCAGCTACAGAGAGAGAACGGTTTCCTCATCCCAACACCTTGTTGACATCCATATATATATATATATATATAGACTTAAGGAAATGAAAAGGTAGTGATGATGGTGGCAACAAGGTGTTGAAGGAAGCCCAGCGGACACTTACCAAGTCAGAGACCAAGTTGGCAGGCTGCTGGGGGCGTCGAAGAGACACATTGAACACACGAACACAAAAACAAAAAACACGCAAGCTTATCGGGCCTATGCCCTTCTTCAGCAGTAGAGTAAATGAGAGTGACCAATATATATATATATATATATATATATATATATATATACTATATATATATATACTATATATATATATATATATATATATATATATATATATATATATATATATAATAATAGCAACGAACGATAGACTGATGGCAATAAAGCTAAAAGCAGTCCCAGTGGACATGTTGATAATCCAGGTATATATGCCAACGTCAGCTCATGACGATGAAGAAATCGAGGAGATCGATGAGCAAATTAATGAAATTTACGAAGAAGACGGAAGAGGAAAGGTAAACTGCAAAATAATGGGAGATTGGAACAGCATAGTCGGAGAAGGACAGGAAGAAAATGTTGTCGGGCAATATGGACTTGGGAAGAGAAATCGAGGAGGGGAGAAACTCTTAGAATTCTGCATCAATAATGACCTTGTAGTGACTGATACATGGTTCAAAAACCATAAACGAAGGTTATACACATGGAAAAGCCCAGGAGATAGAATGAGATGCCAAATAGATTACATCCTTGTAAAACAAAGATTCAGGAACAGCATAAAGAACGCCAAGGCATTGCAAGGAGCGGACATTGATTCAGATCACAGCCTTCTAATACTTGACGTGAGTACAAAGCTCAAACAAATAAGAAAAACGAGAAGAGAAAGACAGACCTGGGACCTAGAAAAACTGAAAGAAAGGCGGGATGTAGTCAGCATGAAGTTGGAAGATAACCTAAGAAAGTTGGAAAACAAACCGAAGACCGTTGATATAGAATGGGATGAAATTAAAACCAGTATCAAGGATACCTTGGATAAAGAGATTGGAAAACAAGAGAAGAAAATCAGAAAACCATGGATCACGAAGGAAATGCTGGAGAAAATGGATGATAGACGAAAATGGAAAAACGTTAACAGTGAAGAAGGTAGAGCCAACTATAGGCGTATAAACAATGAGTTGAGAAGGGTAACAGATAAAGCTAGAGAAAATTGGATAAAAGGAAAATGTGATGAAATAGAACAAATGGAGAAGTTAGGACGGTACGATATGATGTACGCTAGGGCACTGGAATTAGAAGATAAGAAGTATAATGGAATTTGTGGTAAAGAAATTATGAATACGGATGGGAAGATAGTCTCAGAAACAAAGGATGTAGCACAGGTATGGGAAGAATACATTAAGGAATTATACAGCAAACAGGCAGGAGCGGCAAAAATAGAACTGGAAAATGAGGAAAACATTGAAGAAGACAACTTAGGACCAAGTATTATGGAGAGCGAAGTACAAAAGGCGATAGTGGAACCAAAGAAGGGTAAAACCACGGGCAGCGATGGAATACCGGCTGAGATACTTAAAGTCATAGGATCAAAAGGACTAAAAGCGATCACGAAATTAATTAATAAGATTTATGACACGGGAGAATGGCCTCAGGATTTCCTAGAAGTAACAATGATCCCTCTAAAGAAGAAGCCAAAGGCAATGAAGTGTAACGATTACAGAACTATAAGCCTTCTGTCACACACATCGAAGATCATCACGAGGATTCTTAATAAAAGGCTGGAGAAAAAGGCAGAAGAAATAATAGGGGAAGATCAATTCGGTTTCAGAAAAGGACGAGGAACTAGAGATGCTATAGGAGTAGTTAGAATCATATCAGAAAGGGCAATAGAATACAGTCAAGATATCTGCGCATGTTTCGTAGACTGGCAGAAGGCCTTTCATAGAGTAAATTGGGTAAAGTTGATGAAGATATTAAAGGATATAGGTGTAGACTGGAAAGACAGGAGACTGATTAGGAATCTATATGAGAATCAAGTTGTAAAGGTCAGGTTTGAGAATGTGGACACCTGCGGAATAAATATCGGTAGAGGAGTAAGACAAGGCTGCTGCCTATCGCCAACCCTATTCAATATATATGGAGAATGTCTAATTAATGCAAGAAGCTTTAGAAGGCACAGGGGATTTCAAAATTGGAGGAAGGATTATAAGAACAGTAAAATACGCAGATGATCAAGTACTTCTAGCAAGAAAGGAAGAGGAGCTACAAAAAATGATAAATAGACTAGTGATAACAGGTAGAAAATACGGTATGGAAATAAATACAGAAAAATCCAAGGTCATTCGAATATCGGGTAAAGAAGAGAATCTGAACATAACTATTGGGGGAAAGCCATTAGAACGAGTTTCAGAATATAAATACCTTGGAAATATCATAACACGAGAGGCAAAATGTACGGATGAGATCAAAACTAGAATAGGAAAAGCAAAAGCGGCTTTCAGGAGAAAGAAACAACTACTTACAGGGAATATAAGGGAAGATATCCGCAAGAAGTTGATAAAATGCTACGTATGGAGTATAGCATTGTATGGGGCAGAAACATGGACGCTAAGGAAAAATGAAATCAAATACTTGGAAAGCTTTGAAATGTGGACTTGGAGGAGAATGCTGAAGATAAAATGGACAGATAGGATGAAAAACGATGAAGTGCTACGAAGAATAGGAGAGAAGCGAATGATTATACAGACTATCAGAAAGAGGAAGGCTAACTGGGTTGGACATTACCTGAGGAGAGAGAATATGATTAAAGACGTGTTAGAAGGAAAACTAGATGGGAAAAGGGAAAGAGATAGGAAAAGGTTTCAGCTGATAGACGATTTAAAAGGGAAAGAGAGTTATCAAGATATAAAGAGGACAGCGGAAAATAGGAGTATATGGAGAACCAGGTTTAACCAAGAATAATCACGGACCTGTCTACGGACAGACTACCTATGATGATGATATATAGGTGGATATTATTTAGCTATTAAATGTCTAGTATTCAATAAATGTTCAATATTCTTCCTAATATTAAGTGGCTAAATATTTAGCCACCATGCATCTACGAAAAAGTATCCTCAGGAAATGTGAGCGTTAAAGCGTTACATGTCATTAGGCACTTACAGATCTATACGTGCATATACATACCGCTAGAGTAGCAGATAATACATATTGAGGGACCGTGATAACCTCCAAGATAACTATAGTCTTTTCTTCATTCAAGCATTTACGATATCATTTATGGCACTATAGAAAATACCTATTAATGTAAATGTAAAGCAGTTCAGTAAAATTCAGGACAGAGAGATTTCAATAATTTTAAAAGCTAAGACAAACATTGAGGTTTGATCGGGCAATTGCGATAATAATCGGAGAAATTATCGGCTGATTACGGCAAAGTTAAAGCAATAATGCTTTCAAAATACGTATCTTCTGGCGGTCTTATGTGGTAACAAGATATGCACTATTATAAATGCACTCGAACCTCCTATGAATTCATATGAGGCTGGAGTGGCGTAGGAGAGGAAGCGAGGGAATGATGGGAGATATTAAAAGAGAGGGAGTGGTGGGCAAACGAGTTTTGCGATAAAAACATCATTATCGAGGAACCCAAGTCTGCAAGAAGAGAATAAACGACGTTATAGAAGGCGCAGTGGAAACAGAATAGAAAGGCCTCGAATACTTCCGAGAAGATGACGCAGGATCTTATCAAAATTCGGTGGAAATGGAGCATAAGGAGAGGAATCGGGGAAAGGCCTGATAAACCGGAGGATCATCGATTACTCACTATGAGGAAAATGACATAAAAGGTTATAGATATACGGGACCAGCCGAAGAAATAGAATGATATATATATATAGTAAGGGCTTCGCCCCTGAGTCGCTGCCGCGTCGCCAACCCCCGTGGCCTCTATTTGCTCGGCTTTCTTACATTTAGTGTTAAAAAAAAAAAAATTATATTAAAAAAAATTCAAATTGATTTTTTATTTTGCCAATTTCAGCAACAAAACAGTTCATAAAATTGAAATATATCGAAAAAAAAACAAAATATGGTATACATTATTCCTACTACTTTTTAATAAAATCATTTTATCATAAAAAATTGAAAGAAACTTACTTTTCAATTACATTCTGATGAAACTAAACTATGAAGGACACAAACCATTTGACAGAACAATACAATTATTCAAAGTTGAGTAAACTGTGCCTTGAGCTAACATAATTGAACCCAGGTGTTCCCAGTCCTGTCAATTCGATGAGCATTAGAATATCAGGCGATCACCATCGTCTTTACACAATATTTTGAAATATTTCAAACAAAAAAAACTTCAAATTTCTTACTAATGAGTTTAATAAAATTACAAATAAAACAACGAATTAGATTTCTGGAGCTCGCGCGCAGGATTTTAGGCATCGCAGAAAAGCACCACCAAGTTACCTGGTTGGGACACCTCAATTAACCTCTTCAGGAACAGGCCATTTTGCTCGAAGAGCAAAACCAATGCGTTAGCAAACAATTTGTCAATTTGTTATTACTGTCACACGCAGAGTTAGGTAGTGGCTCATCTGAGCAATTGCTCACATTATCTAGACTGAGTTAATGAATACGATTATATGCCATGATTATAGCGGTTCAAAGGACTAAAAAGGCAAAATATTACGGGTAACTCCTATCGCCGTAAAACATTCGAGTTTTAGCTATGAAGTAAGGCAGTGAGTGATCCAGTAGAGATGGCATTGGAATTCGAGTTAGGGATCAAATCTCTGAGTTACGCATTCTTGGCGCCTTTATCAAGAGGAAAACAGTGTTCAAATGGTAAAATCACCGCGTGGAAGTTTTTTTTTACAAGAATCCAACTTTTTTAGTAAGAGTAAGTTTTGAGATTACAACGCTTTACGACTGATGGTCAAGATCTGCCGCGGACACCAACTGAAGCTTAATTAAAGATCTTGAAAAGGGCCGCGGAAAGGAAAGGATGGGTTTGTGTTCATAAGTGGATTTGGAGATAGCAAAAGTGATTCGAAACGATTAAGTGCTGTAGAGAATACAGCTTAAGTCCAAAAGGTGTGCCCCCTCCCCCCATTAGTTTGATTCAATTGAAAAGAGGTGAGAGAGATAAAGCGGACGAGATAATGATGCAATAACAAGGAGATATGAAAGAGTGTAACACTGAATAAAAATTAGGAAGAGTAAGATAATTGGTCCTTAATTAAAATATATACCATTTTGAGTCGTGTGCTTAACTTAGGCTCATAACTATGACATGCGGCCCGCCATCTCTACTGAAATTATCAAATGCCCCTCCTAAAAATATGAGTTTGAGACCCTTGTTCAAGCGCCATAGAATGATGCTTAAAATTTCCGATCTTGTTATACTGTGCATCTGTTATCTTTCCGTTTCGTCAACAGCGCGATTAAACATTTTTTAGCGAAAACGACTCGATTCGTTAACATCACTTAAATTAAACGAATATTTTGTGGAAACTTTTGAGACACCTCATAGTTCATTCCCTAGCTCCTTCTTTATGTATATTTGCGATGGAAATTAGTGATAATTTATGATGCGCCTCGGTCTTTTTTGCACACAATATCAGATGGAAGTTATTATGGCCAGAAAGAGTTGTACGCGACGGAAAGGGTCACTAAGCTGCAAACATTTGAAATTAAAAACAAAATAAAAGAGAATGAGCTCCAACAATAAGAAGCTGGAAATATAACTTGAAAATAAATAAGCACGATGAATAAAATGAAGCTTAACCCTTTGGTCGCTAATCTTCGAGTGTCCAAGTCGTGGAAAAAGCGGAAAACACTCAATTAGGATTAAATGGTAAATAAAACTGGAGGATTTCGATGATATCATCATGACATGCCCTTAAGGATAATCCAATTACGCAAGTGGAAAATTTACGACGATAGGTGGTCGTTTGCAGTTTGACGCAACGACTACAGATGGACCCGTGGCGGCAAGAGATTTAAAAAGCGAAAACAGTTCTTAAAAAATAACCTTCCATCCCACTGAGTGGCGTGCCGGACACTCCCGCGCGGCAGGGAGGCCAACATTTCATTTTGGTTCGAAGGCTTCCACGGCGTGATGTTGACATAAGGGTGGTTTCCGGGTTGCTGCCGTGTAGATAGATCCATTTCGCCGGACAATATTTCGCCAGCGTTCCAGTCGGCTTCTTCAGGTCCGAAGAAGCCGACTGGAACGCCGGCGAAATATTGTCCAGCGAAATGGATCTACACGGCAGCAACCCGGAAACCACCCTTATGTCAACATTTCTTTTTGTTAAAGTCTTAAATTATTTCCGGGACTTCATATTTGTTTTCGCGGGTGGCCTACGAATTTCCCGGTACGCCACCGATCTCATGTATTCCGGGAAATTTTTGGAATAAAATTCCATAAGAGAAAAAATATATCTGGCTTGCAAATTTCGATCAAACCGCATTTTTACCATAACATAATACAGTCATACCTCGCTTCGCGCAACCCCGTTTAAAGCGTGTTCGTTATAGCACGAGGCAGTACCGCGCCTATCAGGTGTTCAAAAAATCAAAGGCGGCCGGCTATTGAGGCGGCCTAGCCATAAATGTATTAGAAATTCCATTTTTAAAGGCTTGTGGATGTTAGTAAGATCGTCTATGGATCCCCACTTAGTTAAGGATGTGATAATATAAATGAAATCCCGAGGACGGCACACCGTTTTAATCTCTCGATCGACGGTTATTTTGGCGTTATTATTTTTCAGGAAAGGCGAATTTCCGAATAAAACTTCCTCGCTCATTTATTTGAGATTTCATTTATACAGAAAATAATTACATTTTGCCAGAATATAAGGAAGGTTTTAGTTTTCTATAACATTTAAAAATTAGCGAAGAAGATAAGTTACTGAAAAAATGTAAAGATTTGCCTCTGGCGCTGATGGATGGAAGCTGACAAGAAGCTGATTTTTTCAGGTAAATGGCGCATTTTTATTAATATTGCACTTTAGTTTTCGCTTTTTAGAACCTATACTCTTTGACATAAAGACCCCGTTTTGCGTGAATTTCGTTAAGCGCGAAATTTTCGGGAACCTATCTGTCGCGTAAAGCCAAGTATTGCTGTACTTTATAGTAGTGAAATTGAACGAGTGTGTGAGGATCAGTTCGATCAAATCATATGAAAAGCCATGATCGATACGTATCAGGCCAACGATCAAAGAAAATGAGGTAACTGTGACGAAGGGCACGTACGAGAAAGAATAGAATATATGAAGATATTAAGTTCCACAGATTAGAGAAGGGCCTTCGACCGCGTACTCTGGCCAAATATCATATCGTGCCAAAAACAATACAGAAAAGGCTCTATATGACACACTTAAGAGATTTACGTACCTTTAATCAGTCCCCGTCGATTAATTTATATACCGTATTTACCAGATTCAAACACGATTTTATTTTTTTAGTTGAAAAAGTTGGTGATAGTCTTGAAAATAAAGACGCAAAAACCTATCAATAACTTTATTTTCTTTCGTAATTCACGTAATAGTTTAGAATTTGAAATTCCAGTGACCCAGTGATTTTTCCAAGTTTAATCGATGTGAAAATACGTTTCGTACCAATACGTAAGTTTTGTGGATTTTGTAATCAATATGTAAAAGTGGCTCTTTATCTGCATTCGATAGTGTACCACCACCTTATATCCTGTGGTCGTTACAAAGACACCACTCTTTTAAGATAAAAAAGCTTATGATTAATAATTACTAATTGTTATCAATAGTACGTTTCGATCTTCTATAAAATAACGATTTTTGGCATATCTTGTATTAAAATTACTATTTTATTCATTTCTATGTGTTTTTGGAGGCCGTCTTAAGTTCAATGCCACCTTTGATTCGGGCAAATACCGTTTATAATAAAAAGCAACGTATTTCAGAGGTAAGTAGTTTTTGATATTACTTTAAAATGTTAGCGTTCCCGATTTCCTATTTTTCAATCGTTGCGTAAAGCGTTGAATATTCGATGAGTGACACTCGCTGAGATGCGTTTTAATAGTCTTGGCACGAGGGAACATTTTAACACCGTAGCGGATTTTATCGCGCTTTATCCCTTCCCTTTCCTCCTTGCTCTCACTTTCCAATAAACACATTTAAGGCTTTCCATATCCTCTTTTCGAAAAAAACCCGCACGGGTTCGACGTTTCATTCCCTTTTCCCGGTGCCTAAGTGCGTTTCTGGAATCCCATTTATAAATCAGCATCTTTCGTGACATTTAGTGCTTGATCTTTTCATAGGAGTTTTTTTTAACTGAATTTTAAGTTGCATCGATAGAATGCTTCTTAGTTCCTATGCAAGGGAGTCGTTTTAATTAAATGATTATAAAATGAAAATTACTTTAGCGAAGAATGTATACGTTATAGGAAGTTGAAAATGGAAAAAAGCGAGCAGTTCTGGCATCATCATTAACTAGCCTATCGAAGCAATATGTAGAAAACCATTCGTATGAGAAAACATTCAAGTTCTGAGGATTAATAATAGCATAAATAATTTTTCATATTCAACAATTCTTTGTATATCTAATAAACATTTTTAGTCTAGCCTTTTTCAAATCCAGATTTCTATAAAAAATCTTCTTGGATTCGGGTAAATGCGGAATATATTCGAATATCGAGCAAAACGACAGCGTATAAGAGGACGAATATAACAGAGCAGTTCCCTAGCTTCATGCATCTGCACACCCCTCGTTAGGCAGCCGACCCTACCGCGACCTCTTTAACCTCGTCCATCTACCAATAAATATAAATAATAATAACAGTAATAAATAATAATAACACTAAGTAATGCAATATTAATTTCATATATACATATTATAAATAATTATTTTATTTGCGCAAAAATTAAAGGTACAGTAGAACTTCGAATATCCGAGCTAATTGAGACCAAGAACGGTTAAACAAGCAATGGTTATAAAAAAACAAATATTTTATAAACAACTTTTACATTATATAAAAAATTTACTCGGGCCATTGAAAAGTACAATTCTAGAGCTGGCAGCTTAATTCTATCATTTTTTAAAATAACCTATTTAAAAAAGCTTGCAAGAAAAATTTCCACTTTGCTAAAATAAATAGCAATGCTTTATCTCGTTAATATAAAAGTGTTGCGACCTCTAGTCAGGGGCCGCTAATATAAAAATTAAAAATATAGAAAATGGCCGAACCACTCAACTCCAACTGGGAAAAAATCGAGGCAGAAAACTTATAAGAATACTGCCATAAAAATAAATTCGTCGTAAATACGAGTTATTGAAGCTCGAGTTACGAACGGTAATGAAAGGGCCGTTAACTCTGCGTGAGGAATTTATACGCTAAAAAATAAAAAGACCAAGGAAGGAAATACGTGTTTAAGGAAGGGAAGTTAGCGGAAACAAAACTAAAATAATTACTTGAACTCAAACTGGAAAGGCGGCATCGGAAACCGCATCAGAACGTGACGCTCATATCCGCCCTTCAAGATATTCCATTATTTACCAAAACGGAACGTTTTGTTTAAAAAGACATTCTTGAACTGGTAACCGTTGACGTTACAACCCAATTCAAAATGCCCTTCCTGCTCCGTGAATCAATTGTCTGATAAATGAATAAAAGATATTACGAGCGTATACTTGGTAAAGGCATAATCAGGTTAGCAGGAAAGATAAGAGTGAGAGGAGTGGAGGAAAAGATGGAACCTCAGATATGAAACTCAAGTTTCCAGGAATCGAAACCAAATGATATGATATGGAAGTGGGTCCACCAAAAGATACAGGCCACATGTGGCGATGAAAGAGCGTGTACTACACAATTCACGATAACAGGATTGGAGCGATGAATGGCCCCACCTGATAAGAATTAATAATACAGTCTTCGTCTATGTGAAAATCTCTCGCTTCCCGGCACATCACGAGGTAATACAGTCATAAGGGACTGGATGAGATGATCTCAAACACGTACATGATTCCTGAGCTGAAATCGACGGTGCAGGGCGGAGTTATCAAGAGGGAACGACAAAAATGAAAAAAAAATATTATGGATATATAATACGTTTTTGAGTAAATAGAAAAATCACTCGGACCTCGACCACGTCCACGGTATGCCTGCATTTCTCTTGTAAATCCTATCTTTTGATCATGAACAACAATCAAGTAATTAATGAGTATATCTTTACGATCATATCACGATCATCTTTCTTAAACAATTATCCTGCCCTCGCAAAAATTTTGATTTATTTAATATCGTTAACCAATTTGTTTTGTAAATTGGTATTACGTCCGCCATTCTCCCGCTGTCGGCCTTAATATTGCCATGTACTAGACACTAGCCGAAGATGTTTCAACATAATTAAATATGCCTCTACTGAGTTCTGTATAACATTTTTTACGCATGAACGCGCAAAATAGTCTTTCCCTTCATTAATATCATGGATACTCTTATCTAAATGACATTTACATGCGCATTTTTTTATTCAACATAAGAGATAAATACCTTGACGAATTATGCGACGCAAAAAAAATCATTTAAATCGTACTGGTACACAATCGATAAATACTAGATTTTTTAAAATCTTTGATATATGCAGTCAAAAATTTTTATTCTTAAAATGTACAATATAAATTATATATGCATATTTCCGATATCACACGCCAACTTTCCACAGTTCATGCATTCAACTTGTCAGGTTAAACTGGTAGGTTTACAGGCAGAGGGCAATTATTATAGTTTATTTATTTCCAAAAAAATACAGAATCGGCAAATTTGAACCTTTAATAAGATTGGAGAAACCTATTTAGAAGACTGTTTTAAACACACATAGTCCATACAATAATTTCACTGTTTAAATTATTGTATTGGCGATAGCTGGGCGTAAAAATTGATTAATTGTCAGTGGATGTTATTTATTTATATTTGAAAGTTTATGCGGCAGTTTTTAAAAGTGACAATAATGATAAAAATATAATAATAATAATACCACATTTTTGGACTCGGGTACGTAAAATATAATCATATTGAACAAAATCTCGAGGTCGACTTTCACAATCACAATACTTTATAAATTTGTTAGTATACAATCCTGCAAATTGCTCAAAGGCCACCTAGATTTTTATCAATATATCATGTGTTAGGCATCAAAGTTTAACTCTAAACTCTGAGAGAATATAGTGTTAAATAAAATAAACAAATTGGGTTTGTCATTTTCATATTTCAAACAAATGTAAAATATATAGTCGAGCATTTTGATTTTTCAAGAGTGGAGATGGCTATAAGACCACCTGCGTTTTATGCCTTACAAGTTACATTAATACATTTTTCACATTGCTCTTGATTTGCAATCGCTTAGTACTCTATTTTTTACCTTTTGCTTTAATTATTTCCAGGCTCCGTTTAGGGTTGCATTGAACGAAGGAACGAATAGAATCGTAGCTTATTTCATCCAACAAACGTAAAATTGCAGTCCGAGCTGGTCCAAGGAACTGAATTGAAGTCCGTTCTTGTAAGTATTTTTAGCCTTGATTACCCATATACCTATTCTCTATAGGATATAAGGTCTAGACTAAGTGATTTCCTCTCCATAACACTGATTTCATGCTTGTTCAACCACTCTTTTACCTCACTGGGCGAGTTAATGGAAGCATTGCTCCGCTGAAAAATTAAGTGAAGTGCATGATTCGGGTGCACAAATGGAAAAAATATTCCGACAATGTGTAAATATACTATGTTGAGTCTTGTTTACCATTGATAAATGCAATTTTGCCTTTACCTCTCATGCTGAAAGCTGCCCAAACCACGATCGATCCATTTCCTGCTAGTCGCTTTGAGAAAGATTGCTCATTTTTACGGAGGTCATGCCAGTAGGATTGCTAGCTATCAGGAAGGTCAAGATTGAATATCTCATGGCTGATTTTTTCATTTTTTCGTTCAGAAATACGTACCTCTCCACAAAGGCTTAACTGGCGTACTTTCGCTAACTTTGGCTGACTCTTCCTCTTTACATATTGAAGGTGATCCGAATCATTTAATATGTGACGGATCCCTCTCGAGGATACAGGCATATTGAATGACTTTTGGAGAGCTTGCGAACTTTTTTCGGCCGCCTCATTGAAAAGTCGTCGGAGATCGCGAAGGTGAAGTTTGGAGCAGGGCCGAGGTGAATTGTCATGCCGTAATGTTCTGGATTGACCAAAATATTGCTTCGACAAAATCACTACGCCAAGTTCTAGCTGCAATATACTCTTGGCTTAAAACAGACTCGTGATAATATTGAAGCCTTTTCGGCATAAATAAGCTCTCCGTTAGGCATATGTTATTCGCGATGAAAAATGAGTGACGTGGAAGAATTCAATGAATCTATCAATTCTTCTTTACCCAGAAAACAGAACAGTCCAGATAACTGTCCAAAGTGTATTAATGCAACTTTTAAGGCAAAAAACGAAAGTGATCTTGTAGCCATTCCCACCCCATCAAAATGTTCGACTATATATTTTACATTTGTTTGAGATATGAAACAGGCAATCATTATCTATTTTATTTAACACTATATTGTCAGAGTTTAAGGTAAAAATTCGATACCTAACAAATGATATTGTTCAAAATCCTGGTGGTCTTATAGCCATTTCCAGAGCTGTATGATACAGCAAAAATATTAACTGAATACCTGAGATAAGTTCCATCATATGAGCCTCACATTGGCGAAATAAGGTCGGGGTGCCCTTTCTGTCTCGCTCAGGCAACGTTATTGGTAGTAATCACCACAATTTCGGCACATTGAACGAAGTTTCGTTATAAAATAAGCACTGAGATTCGAGCTTAGGAATAGGACGTGTGCAAAGAAAGAGATCTTTTTTATTGTAGATATAACTAAAATCCGTCCCGAATAAAAAGAAACAACTTAAACAATGAGAAATTGAATTCTCATAATTACGAAAAATGAGTTCACCCATTCACATATACGTATTTTAAAATCATATAAACCTATTTTAATTGTGTTATGGCTTTTAAAACGTCATAAATATTCCTATTATAAAAAGATATTAAACTAATAACAGTTAATTTTAAAAAATATCTCAATCAGCATCGGTCTCTCCTACTTTTACAAATACTATTTAAAATCACTCGCAATATCGAAAGTAAATTAAGACTTGAGTTATACGGATTTAAAGCATAATGCTTATATTAAACGAGGCTTTCTGAATGCCTTCAAAAACTATTCTCGTGATCATTTTCCGGGGCAATTGTTTAGGAAGGAAAATTAACAGAAAACAATCGATAATAACTTCCAATTGAAATGTTTGAGAAATACTGTAGGCGACAGATATAATTTTTTAGCATAGATGGTTTCTAAAATATAAATTAATATGATCCATTAATTCTTGAATATTCGACTGGCAACACTTTACGCAGTGAAAAGGACATGACGGCAAGAATAAATTTGCAACTTCACCGAGTTCCTATAAATGATATTGATGGTAATTCTCACCGATTCGTAACGGTGATGGTAACAATCACTTTGAAAGGCCTCATTGTCTTTCAATTGATATCCCCCTTAACCAAAGCCATAGTAAAAGAGATTCAGCCTCGCTTTAGGAGATATAATAATAGATGTAATAACGAGCTCAAAATCAAAGTGGAACATAATGCGATAGTTTTTCCTGAAAAATGTGCAAACGAGGGCACGGATATCCTCCAATGACTACCTAAATTAAATATAATTACAAGCTCGAGATCGACTTAATATCGTGAGGATAACATTCGTGTATAAAATCTGCACGTTGAACTAAAATTATACTGATTTTATCACATTGGGTTTCCGTTTTATTACGGGAGTTCGTCAATTTGGCGTTCTCTCAGATGATTATAAGCTTATTTTCGAGTACAAAAAGCAAATATTATTATAAATGTAAGGAAATTATTTTTATAATATAAATATATAAACATTTGGGGGCCTCTGGCGCTAAGCAATCGGGGGCCCTGCAATCTAAATATATAGTGAAACCGCTCCTAACGGCTACCTTCTTTTGTGACACCTCCAAACGATCGTTTTTCTATGGAATCATAGGTTCCACTGATTTTTAAATTGTGACATTTAATATATGCGAGATTATATACAGGAACATTTTTTCGGGACCCATTACTTCAAGTGCCGAGTGCGACCACCCTTAAACCCGCCACTGATGATGATCAGATGACTGATATTTTCTCTAAATCATTAAAATTTGTCAATTTAATTATGCATTCAAAAATTAAAATATTAAGCTCATCTTATGCCTAATAACCAATATATGATAAAGGTAACCCTAGTAGCAATGAAGCGGTAGAGAAAACCAGATGAACAATTCTGAAATTACAAATTGGTTTTCTAAACCGATCCATGGATACAAGACTCCCATCTATCATCTGTTTCATATGAATCTTTAATTGTAAATGCTATTAAAATATCCCGTAATTATTTTTAAAATTAACATTCAGTGAAAATATTGGTGGTACGTCCGAGAAAAAGAATGATAAAGATCGCTGCCATAATGGATTACCTTTGTGTAGAATGACTGGATACGAGTCCACAACTACCTTAAAACAGGTTATCACAGAAACATAGAAAGGACGACTCCAACGAGAGAATTTCACGTTTTCCTCGCATTCTTGAATAGGAAAGTTGATACTATCACAACAACGAAATTAGAGGAAATTTGAAAGGGTCAATTGGACGCAATAAACTGTCCACGGTTTAGATTGGCAATCAAAAAGAGCTGAAACATTCCTATCTTTGAGGATACCGAAACCAATGAACAAAAAGGAAATATTTTTAGGAAATTTTACGTAATCGTAAGATAAGCTTAAAATGCATACTACGACATTTTTGCGCGTAATACGATATCGCCCAGGTACATGCAATTTTCGGCAAAACTCGTCTGAAACAACCCGATTGATACAATTTTTATCAGCTGAGTCACACGGATAAAAACTGCTGAAGACTGATGCTAATTACAAGTTAGATATACCCATTTAAAAAGGTTTCTAAATGACAATTGGAAATGAACGATAAAACGCAGCTTCCGCGTAATCACAAGCGAAAGTCATTAAATAATACAGTTCAAAAATTAGGAAGGATTAATTCAAGTTTGGGATATTTTTTCAGTGGCAATATGCAAACAATTGTAATCATATCAGGCTACACGAGATATGCAGATAAGGCATGAATAGGCACGCTCATGGACGATTTCGGAACAGAAATTGACGATCGCGAAACGCTATAAGCGCAAATTAGTTGCAAGAGAGAAAAAAATGAAAAAATCTCAAGCGGTCCTATGTTGAGTGATAGAAGAGGAGTTGGCTCAACCGTACCAATAAAGATTACGAAAGCGTTGAGTCCGTCCACTTTTTCTTAGATAAAGCTTAAAAACATGTGCGTGCAAATGTGGCGTACCAACATATATGTTTATTACGCCCATTTGATCGTATAGCTTAATGTTTTTACATCGAAATCAATATACTTGTTCATAGAATTATGAAGCTCGTCTAAGAACAAACCTATAAATCGGAATTATCAAAAGGCCATAATACGGCTGTAAAACAACCATATTATAGCTTTTGAAAAATTCTGCGCATGTTGTGACATTCACATGACCTATAACGTTAAGAGAGCTAAAACGGTGTAACGTCACTTGAAACGTGAACAAAATTGATGGGCCTATAAACTAAATCGAATTGAGCAAATGTTACTCGCATTTGCGACACACACACCAGAATTATTAACATGAATTTAAAACGATTTTTTTAAATGCTAAATTACGCTATTAAGCAAAAATTAACAAGATTTTCATTACAATGATAATAAATTAAGCCTGAAATTTTTAGCATAATGACATAGAAAGTACATGAGTATTTTCAAACTTTTCATAAAATCTGAATTCGAATAAAGCGAACAAGTTTCGGGAATGTCTATCCAGCAAAGGCATCTAATACTTTACGTAACACAGACGCACCGTGAATCAAATCCAATTTTTTCATGCATTCTTGACTTGTTAGAAATATATCAACACGCTAGGATGAATTCTAAAATTTTTATCGTACTTGAAGAATGTTATCGCAGCTAAGGGTATTTGCAGAATAACCGGAAAGCTAACAATCTCAATTCGCCGCAATCAGTGAAGAAACCCGTTTATCTGCACAGCATTCGAAATTTTTATGTTTACCACTAAGCCGTCTAATGAAATTATGTCTAGGGTTCACTTCATACTATTCTTGAAGACTGATGCATCACTAAATGTTACATTTACTAATAATTAGAGTGGAAATCTTTTCCCAGCATTTGCTTCGAGCTTGGACGATTTTTTTTCTAACTCATTGGTAGTGGAAGTTTATTATTAAGTGCTTGGAAACGAATTACGTTTGCCCTGCATGGAGAATAACGTAGTCAACTGTAGTAGGAAAAATATAATGCCGATTGAACTAATCGTAGGTTCGCGTATTAACTGAAAATTAAAATGAAAACGATTATCCTTCTTCCTCGAAATTTTTATGCGCAAGTGTTGGGAAAAGATGACATTGGTGAGCTAAAACATTAAGTTTTATGTTCAACAGGTATTCAAAGATGTCGGCTCTGAATAAAAACCTTATCGAGTCGTGGAATTTTTGATAGTCCTGAGAAAGGAAGGTTGAAACATAAAAGTACGTTTTCGTAGAAAAACGCCTGGATAAGAGATAATAGTTTATGACATTTTTACTGCATAAAATGTTAGCTAAACGTCCTTCAACGAACATCATTGGGTGGGGAACACCAAGGAAACGGTACTTGATATTATTTACTGCTTCAGCCCTCAGATAGCTAAGAAAAATCGCATTGCTGTAGGCGAAGGCTTTGTTTTCTCGGCAAATAAAGGCTGGGTCATTTCTGATAAAAGAGCGAGGAGACGGAAAAAAAATATCTTTCTACCGCTTACCTACGATAATGTTTCGAAACACATCTCAAACACATGGCATGCAGACGGAGAGTTCTAGGAACGATGAAAACATAGCAGATGTCACCTGGCTTGTTTGCTACGAGCTCGAATGGAGAATAAATGAGGAATTTCTCATTTGCGGAGTCGTTCCGGCCAGAAACGACCGAGATCCTTTACGACTGGCGAGCAATTTCTCCCCGTGAAATGAAAATGATCGGTGACTCCCCTTTAGCAAGCGTTCGGATGGAGAGGAAAGGATTACCGCGCGAAGGGAGGAAAGCAGCCAAGGTACTCTTCTACGCATTGCGATGCTAAAAAAGTAAAAAATGCTCTCGCTATTAAAGAGTTGAGAAGTCCTCGCGATGAAAAATACCAACAATGCGTGTCGACTGAAGAGACTAAAAATGTCGATTGTTAAGCGACGAATTCTCGTCCATTTACGAAGCGATGAGATGTGCTAGCCTACATACTGCTTCCGCACCTCTGCATATGCTATTATCGCTTCTGTCGACCAGTAAAACTCGGGTGACACTTGTTTATTATCTCAAAACTAATTTATTTAAATTTTTTTACTAGAAGTCACATCTCTAGAATCAAATTATACCACATACCAATTTACACGAACTTAAAATGATGAGTTAAGATACTACGGTGTAGTGATACAATGGAAAATAATCCTTCTTTGCAGAAATTATTGAGTACTTCATTATGTTTTAAAACGATAAAATAGAAATAATTTAAGACAAAAGGGAAAAAGTATATATGGATATCTTATTCTCTTCCCTCCGTATTTCTCGATTAATTTTCATTTAATCTTATTGGAAATTTACTGTGGTTCTCTTAATATCACTAATTACGACGGAAAATGTTTTTTCACATGAATATGATATTCTAAAGTGAATAAAAGAATATAGTCAGTAACAATATGGAGCCTAAAGTATTACCAGAACAGGGAAAAACTACATGAGAGTGTCTGAAAATATCCTCAAAATAAGAGGGACCAAGAAACGGATTTCAAATGACTTTGTTTCAATATCCAGAAAGGTTCTAAATATTAAATAAAAAAGTGAGAGAAAATAACCGAACTTACTTTGAAGTTAACAAATAACTGATAGGTTATAATAACTGTCTCAACGCATTTCGCAGAAGTACCTTACTCGAGTAAAGCAAACTAAATCAGTTACGGACAGATTAACATCCGACTAAAGTCACTTCCCTATCGATTGATTAGCGGAAGGAAAAGGCGAAACGCTATAATTAATTCTTAAATCACCGAGGAAAACTGAAAGATTATCTGCAGAATTCGAGATACGAAGATGACTGGAGAAAAACCGAGCGAAAAGGTATTACCTGAGGTCATGGAAGTTCGTCCACCGTATGGATTAAAATTCCTTTAACAAAATCAATGTCATACTTATACACAGCCAAGCCGGGAAATATACTAGGAAATCGGTCTTTCTACTTCAAACTTATAACTTCGATTACTGAGTTACCAGAGCGATATAGCTGCAATAAGATGATGTCATAAGAATTTTCCTCATGACATCATAGCGCTGCTCGAGAATTTATCGCCCGATACCGCACGAAAGGCTAACATAAAGTGACATCCGCCACAGTGAAATTTTATTTGAAATTTAACTGACTACTGAAACGCGATTTTGCAAGCCTTTAGCACCAATGAATTTTAACGTTCACCGCTTCGTAATTGCACATACATTCCTACTTGAGCGCAAGAATTAGGACCCAATTGTGCTGGCAGCATACGACCAGAGAAATGGTCTAATAGCATAAAAGTTGCATGAATTTACGTTCCTATTACAGGATCGACGCATCAATCGTAGCATTGAGTAATCGTCACAACTTTGATATGTTGCAATTTTGAGCAAGCGGGTAAAGGAGAGAGATTTTAATTTGCGCCAGAAAAAAATATTCGGTAAGCGACCTAATCTAGCTTATCTTCATTGTCTTCAAAACTGAATGCATGAATCTAAATATCAATCTCTTCAGGTCTTTAATAAACATATAAACAGCAACTCATAACCAAACGGATACAGCTAAACCCGAGACATGGCGACAAAATTAATTGGTTCAAACCCCAAATTGCGGAAGGAGATGAGAAGAAGGTTTACAGGTAAATTAACCACCTTTAACGAGACGTTCATGTCACTATTTGCGCCAAAATAGCCATTTTAGAATTCCTTTTCCTGTGGTAAACTGAGTAATTATGCAAGGGCATTATTTAACATTTTTGCGCCCTTGGTTTGTGCAATCATTTACCATCGCAACACCAACTGAAGAAAGGTTTTATTCAAAAACGCAATAATTTCTATTGACAGAAGGAAATTAGTCTGATCAAAACGAGCATTCGCAAAACTATAGCTTCAGAAGTGGTACATTATTGTTCAAGTTTTAAGATTTATAATAAAATTTTATATTTTGACATGAATACTGAAGAAAACTAAATACATTCTAGTCCTATCTCCTCAAAAGTGTACACTCACAGACGTATCGACCATTGGAACCTCCTACGAGAGAACGGTAGCAGAACTGAGTAAATTTAATCATACCTAATTTAGCCACGACACAAGAACTTTCGCTAAGTCGCGTACGGAGTATATGCTTCCACGTTAGATATAAATAAATTGGGAACAAAACGTCCTATGCATGACCTTGGTGGCAAACAATAATTTCTATGCAAGGTCGCAAAGGATTTGAAGCGTTATCGAAACAAAATTTGCGTTGTGTAATAGGCGTGCCCTTTCTGCTGACGCCAAAGTCCCCTTGCACGCATACCGGCCATTTCGCGGCGTTTCCACGGTAACAGAACTCGGTCGGGAGCCTTCCATTGGCTGAGAGCTCACACACTTCCACCTATTACTAATCACTTTTAGCCATCTTTCGCCGGCTTGACGTAAAAAAACGTTTCCTCTAATAAAACTTGAGCGATAAGCTACATCGAACTCTTTATTGCTAAACATTAACCGCACTTAACCCGAGTGTGAGAGCAAAAACGAAGATCGAACAATTTTAAATTAAATTCACCACATTCTACAAACTCCGTTGTTACGATTATCAAAAATACATCGGAGAAGCTACATAAACAGAAGTCGAGATAGTTTAAATCATTAAATTTAAACCGTTAGCACAAACATTTCGCAACGATGTAACAGTTCTTTCACCTTTAAAAAAAAAAGCGTTGATGTGATTTGTGTCAGTTATTTTCCATGAGAGTTTCCGCTCTATTAAAGTCCAATTAAACACCACGAGATTCAAATAAATGACGCTTTTGAAAACTCTTCTCCTGAAGACCTTCGATTCATAATTAAATTCGCTTATGTTCCTGTTATCCGACAAACTTTAACAGAATTTTATTCAATCAATAGGAGAGAAATGACACAAAATAGCTTCTATCACCGTTAAGCACACACAAGGCTCAAATTGATCACTATGTCCTTCCCATGTCGCCTTATCTGGAAGAGATATTGAGAAACGTCACCGTGTCGCTTATCAAACTGTCAAAGAAAGCGAAATACACCAATGTTGCTTCGGCGAATGTGCGCCTGGCTTCAACCTTCCTATATGCTCCACAATTAATTTTTCAACGTCCAAGGGCTTAAAAATAATTTTACAATAACTTTCTCAGGAACAATGCGTCTAATCATATCGTAATTCTATTCTCTTTACGACAAAAATGAATTGTGATTTCAAATTCATACGCAATGCACAAATTTAAAAGGGGATGGAACTTATTCCTCAGAAACAATAACCACGAATAAACCGTCCAACTTCAAGCGAGAGTCACCTTTGTTTTTAAGAAATACGTGGAGAAGGGGGAAAAGTGAAATGAAAATAGAGCGACAAAATGTGAGTTCGTCGAAGATATCGCGGTCCATGCTTATTCTTGCACTTGAAATAATAGGTATTAGAAGAGACAAATGCACCTAGAAGCAGTTGACAGGAGTAACACGAACAAATTTATTTAGGACATTGAACAATAGGAATAAAAACCGTAGTTAAAAATCAGTAAGAAACAAGTCAAGTTTTGGTTTAATTAACAAGACTTTTTAGCTTCTTCAAAGATACTAGAGGTGAAATATTAATTTGTTTGCACAAAAGCACTGCGACTTCCGAATAAACACACACAGAAAAATTCCATAAAGGTGTTTTTCAAAAATTCGAAGAATATACGACGAGTGTATCTGACGTACGCCAGTTAGTATAACACCAGCAGCGACGCAGAAATAACGCCCGGTTGCAATTCAGCGTCATCACCGTACAACCAAAACAAGCGCCCGGCAGAAAACGCTTTCGCGTCGTTTAAGCATCCGCAACAGAAAAAGCGGTCAGATAAATCACCATATTTTTTCCGGTTCGAGATAAGATTTTACCGAGAATTACATCAGGAAGAGGTTGCAGACCGAACCGCCACGTGCCGCATCGAACGGCACCGACCGAAGCGTTAAAACGGAAAAGAAAAAAAAATCACGACCGCTTCCATTCGATTCCCGATAGAGATCGAAGTTTCTCCTTACCGCAGGAAGTAATCCTGGACGAAGTTTGGGTGTTCGTCGAGCCACGCCTCCATGCGTGCGTACTCGGGGTCGTAGTGGCACTCTCCTCCTGCCTCGCCCACGGGCGGCGAGCTGGGCAGCGTCTCCGCCGTCATCCTCGCACCGCCGCCGCCACCCTCCTCGCCCCCACCGCGTAGGTGCAGCCCTGCAAAGTGACGGACCGACGCCACGTGAGCGAAGCCGCAAAGTCGGCACGCGCGACGCACGGGAGCCGCGCCGCCCAGCCTTCCCTCCCGCGTGATCATGGCAAGGGAGTTCGTACTTGGCGGTTGAGAGAGAACGGTTGCTTCACTCTGTCCCGCCGAACCATTCGGAGCCGAGTGAGATTAGCCTTTCGGAGCGCGCGTGACGGAGGAGATACGATTCGGGAGTCTCGAGGCCGTGACGTAGAGGCACGGGCGTAGCACGCGGCCTCACACGTGAACGTGATTGGTCGACGCGAAAACAAACCGAGCGCCGAGATTAAACGCTGGTATTTTTTTTCGTTATTACGGCCGGTCGAAAGGTTCGGGGCCGCATTACTAATGCGGGGTACGAACGTTAGGGATATGCGTCATTACATAAACATAAAATTTGGATGTAATTAAGGCTATACGTTTCCCGCTAGTAGGGTACGAACGTTAGGGATATGCGTCATTACATAAACATAAAATTTGGATGTAATTAAGGCTATACGTTTCCCGCTAGTAGGGTACGAACGTTAGGGATATGCGTCATTACATAAACATAAACATAAAATTTGGATGTAATTAAGGCTATACGTTTCCCGCTAGTAAACTGTTGATGCAGTACGGAAAAATGAATGCATCCAAATGTTATGATTCCCGTACGTGAAAACGTAAAACCTCGTTTCGAGATGGGGTGAGGCGAAATTCTGTTATTATTCGCGGCTACAAACATTCCGACTTATCAGAGCGTCTGGAAGCAATATCGGAAATAATTTCGTATCCTTGATCTTATGCACTCCAGACTACGCACGGTTTTAATTTGAAAATTAATTAATAAACACGAAAGAGTCAAACGAACATAAAAAGCAATTTACAATCAATCGAAGGTGTCGCCGAGGTCAAATTCAAATACTTATAATTACAAAACTGGCTACACGCAAACCTCGATAGCTCAAAATTCGATGGAAAAAGTTTCGATTTGATGAAAATTCGAATTATGGAACTTCATATTAATGTATATTAGCTCTAACA
Organism: Tanypteryx hageni; assembly: GCA_028673005.1. NCBI lineage: Eukaryota > Metazoa > Arthropoda > Insecta > Odonata > Petaluridae > Tanypteryx > Tanypteryx hageni. The sequence continues at coordinate 34,813,204 of CM054120.1, read as the reverse complement.
AAGAAATGTATTCCGACTTACCAAAAAATTCGAGTCATACACATTCAAGATAACAAGGTTTGACTGTACTTGGGACAGTTATCAAATTTTGCGTCTGTGCAATAAGAGATGAATAGAATAACATCGGATAGTTACCTTTTTCGTAGGTTGCGGCAGATTTTGGAGCGATTCAGCTTTTCTTCGTCCAAATGAACCCGATAACGGATTATATTATTACAACCGTATAAGCAGTTTTCTTTTCTCTTCGGCAACAGTTTGCTGAGCTCCAACGATGGAGAAAGGCGGCCTAAAAAAGGTTTTCCTCCGGTCTCCGCCAAAACCGAAAAATTCCTTTAAGATCGCCCGAAGAAACGCACTTACGTTCCGATACGAATTGAAATATACTCGGAAATTTGACGCATTTAACGTAATTTATTTGTTGAACTCGCTAAATATACGATATGGAAGCGATTCTGATGAAGCAAATCTTTACGATCGCAGCAGTATTTCAACTGTCACACAAGAAAAAACCGAGTTATTACTCTAAGAAATACAGTAATTAAAACAACAAGTTCAAATCCGAGTTAACGCAACGTTGAAGCGCTTGACCGACATTAGACAGATTCTTTCAGAAGCTCTTCAATATCGGCCGGACCTTTAGACACCATCGATCGAAGAAGTTAATGCGTTCAAGCTAGCTCTCAATCCTAACGACTAAACGGGGTTCACCTTCCTGCTCTTTCAATAGTCGTACAAGAATATCGTCACCTATACAAGTCTTGCTATAAACTTCCCTAATGGTTAAAAGTATGCGCAATTCTTAGGCGTCAGACTACATTGACGTCAGACACGTAACATTGAAGACGGCAATGGGGCGTGCGAAGGGGCGGTACCGCACTAAACCTGCACGCTCACGTAGTGCACGGCCACCCAGGATGAAGAGGAAGGCGAAGATGATGATGCATTACTGTTTTCCTATTCGAGGACACGCGCGATGGCAATGCTTTTAATTGGTAGAACGGCAATTGGTCTTTTGTTTCGACGAGACGTGACGCAGCCATAAAATCGATCCGAAAAGGAGGCGAGAAGGCTCGGGAGAAGTTTAAAAAATACCAAGAAAGCATCTTAAGCACTTCGCTTGATCTGTAAGCATTCACAGTCATTGCCACCAGGGAAAGGAGCCGCCTTATCTCTTCACTGAACAAGATTATTTCTAACTAAAACACTTCCGTTATTCAGTTTTCAAAGAACTATCATATTGCATATCGCGAAATATTCACAAATATAAGAATTTCCTTGGTAAGATCAGAAAAGTGTTTCCAATATTGAGTATTTCCAAGAATTTTATTTTTTAAGGCGTGAGTGGCAATTTTCCTCCAATAATTACGACATTTGATAAATAAGTAGCATGTGACATAAGTAAAACTCCAATGAAAACTGAGTTATAACAATGAAGATTAAATTTAGCTTATATCCATATTAGCCGTAATAAATATACTGGTTAATTTAGCAATGGTTTAGAATGTAAAAGTGGACTAATGAATACAAAAATGAGAACAAATAGTCATAACATGATAAGTGGAAAACAACAAATAACTCCAACTTATCTTTCTGCTCAAAATTTAACTGATATCCCCAAAAATCGAAGATGTTTCCTGCGATAATCTATTATCAAAACTTTATTCCAATTTCACTGATAAAAAAAATCTTTTAGCGGAACATGTCCCAGTATTTCTTACCACATAACTGATGTTCGAATTATTCTTTCAGCGAAATGAAAATTTTAGGACTTTTTTCAATCTTGTGTGGCGTAAGAGACTTCAGTTCTATCAAAAACAATATTCTTTTGTGAATTTGCATCCCTTTCGAGTGTTATGTTAAACTTATCGAACGTCATGGACTACAAGCGATTTTGCATTAAATAGCAATCGTATTTTGAAAGCAATTTTGAAATTGGTCAGCGTATCGAAATTCAAGTACGCATGTCAGTGGCACTGAGCTTTAGTGAACATGAGTTATATTGAATAGGAAGAATAAAGGACGAAAAATTCGACGAAAACTGAAGAGAAAGTTAGATAAAACATATACGCAACTATCTGCGGCGACTTGATAATGGAAATGAAAAATAAAGAAAATGTAACGCATTTCCCATGAAAAATGACCATGATATCCTTGAAGTTTTCGTGGCGCGATTTCATCGCCTCGGCCTAAGTTTGGGAAAGAACCTCTCATCCTCTCCTACAGAATGAGGCGTGAGGATCCGGCCAGTTTACGCCAGCCATTATCAGTTTGATTATTGCTGACGTAAACTGGCCGAGACGTCACACCTCTTTCGACAATAAAGGACACGGTTTCCCCCCCCCAAATCATCCACGACAAGGACAGCAATAATCGTCCTGCGATACTAATTGCATGCCTCGTGTCACAGAAACATAAGACTGTCGCTACACTCATATAATGTTCCACATAAACCTTATAATGACTACATGAAACACAATTCTATATTAGAAAGGAGAAAAAATCTACTTTTGTTTTGAAAAAAAAGTAAAAATTTGGGTAGGTATTTATAAACTTAAACATGAAAACTTAAAAAGGAGCCAATGCAAACTTAGGGAAATAAGAAGATTTCAATAAAATTTTGTATTCAAATTCATTCCACCCATGGTTTCAGCTAATTTACGAGTGCTATAGACAGACTGACTGTATGTAGGCCAATATAGAATATCCCGAGTTAATTATTAGTTGATAATAAGGGGCCAATAAAGAATGAATAAATTCATTATTAAAAATTGGAGCTTCAGCTGCTGACACAATATGAAAAGGCGCGTTTTATTTATTGAGGTTTATTTAAAATTGTAAACTTAAAAATCTTTATAAATTCAGTAATATAATTATATTAGTTTACTGAATAACCAAATTTAAAATTGAAAGTTCCTATCTAAAACCATCTGCTCAGAATCTTAATTTGACATTTTTGAAGGCATCCCATGCAGCCAACCAATTTTCCAAATAAAATTTTGGGAGTGTAATAAATGGTATGACAGATCACATAGACCCTGAAAATTTTAGTCATATATCTTTTGCCGTTTATTGCTATTTTAATTTAACTAATTGCACAGACGGGCAGAGAGAGCGAAAACATAAGAACGTTCGTGAAATGAAAATCGCTATAAATGACATCGTTGATCGTTTTCATCGCTTCGTGAGTAAATTTTCTTTCATCTTTCTTCTAGTGAAATTTTTTGTTGTGTAATAGGGATCATAACTACCTAATGAGTAAATTAAATATCTTAGATACACGGATTATGAAGCGTAATATCCACAACATGAGCCTTCTTACGTATCCATATCACGTTTGGGTTTCATAAAAAGTCATCTATATATCCCGAGATATTTTCATAGCAAAGTATGACTTTTCATAACAATAGTGTAAGACTTTCAAAGAAAACCTCATTTCCAAAATACATTCAGCAGGATTTATTATGCATATACGATATAGCGCAAAATTCTGTGTATTAGACAAATTATCCTAAATAAATTAAATTACTTAATATATAAAATGCATGTTCTCCACAATCCCAAAATATACCTGGCAACCAAAATGAACATCAATCAAAATAGGCATCATCAAAATTCAATTTGCCATGCTTTATATTAAATGTATACAAACGCTAGAGTTAAAGTTTGTGAACGAAGAAATGACGATGAATATTGCTTAGATTGGGAAGAAAATTGCTAAGGCGATTTAATGAATAATGAAAGGCACATGAAAACTATAAAAATCTAGGGTACTATGCAAAAATGAACCTTGATCTTATATTCACAAGAAAATATAGTTTCAATTGAATTCGTATTCTTTACAAAGCGAGGATTTTTAATTAAAAATATTCACGCTAAGTATTACTACGGAAAAGGTAGTGGGAGAAAAACTAAATAATGATTTCTAATGAAGCATTTCTAATATCTTTTTCGCGTTAAGAATATTGTTCCGAAATAAATAAGAAAAAACTGAGATTAACTAACACTGAAATGTCAAATTAAGGCAGAGGGAGAAAGAAGGCTTGAACATGCGGAGAATTTTAATTATACTGGTAGTATTCTGACCCAAGATGTTAGCAGAACCGAAGAGATCAAGATGAGCACGCAAAGACTAAAGGATGCATTTATGAGAAGACGAGATTTTATGACGGAGTTTGAATAATGATATTAAAAAGATTAAAGAAAAGGATGAAAGGGAGCAGAGCGTTAGAGAGGCGTGACACGTGGACTGCGAGGAAAGAAGATGCGAGCAGAGCTTTTGAAATGTGGGTGCGGTGTGGAGTACGGAAAGCTCGTCTGAGATGAAAAAATGAGGTACTAAATGCAGGAGAAGAAAGGAGCTTAATTAAAATAATAAGGGAAATAAAGAAGAAATATGTAGGCCGATTCTGAGAGGAGACATTAAAGGGAGTTACAGTGGTCTGGAAGAGAAAGGCAAAGAGGTAGGAAGCACTTTCTATAGCAGGAGTGGCCAAACCACGGCTCATGAGCCGCATGCGTCTTTTTTATCATAGTATGAGGCTCTTTAAAAATTTCATTCAGTGACGTGTCAACTTTTTTCACTACAGAAAACAATGACGTTGGGTGACTTGAGACGTGTTGAGGATGCCTAAGGAACATGCATTTTATCTGATACAGGTTATGTTTTCTGTTCGAAAATTTACGATCACAGAATTTGTCATGTGGCTCTCAAACTTCTTAAGATTATCGTATGCGGCTCCGAAGGCAAGTACGTTTGGCCACCCCTGTTCTATAGTTTAAACTGAGGTAGAAATGATAAACGCAGGGCTTTGGATGGAACTGGTAGGATGAGGGGAGATAAAAACTAACCAAGAGGTAACTTTTACTACTTTGATAATTAAAAAGAAATTTTGCTTACGAAAAATAATAGAGTAATTTAAGAATTAAAACAGAAATGTCCAAATATTAATAATCTCGAGTTAAACAAAAATTATCTAGCCGTGTACTATAAAACAAATGAGAATGACGTGTGTTTGGGATTGTACCTTATGATCACAGAATAGCAGATCGGGAGGTTAGGGCAGGCGTCGGCAACCTGCGGCTCTGGAGCCGCATATGGCTTCTTGATTACAGAATTAGAAGATAACTTAGCTCCCTAACCTTTATCAGTCATGAAACGTGCATTTTCAATTGCAGCATTAAAATCACTCGAATTTATAAAAAAAAAGTCGTAGAGGTTGTCACTGTGCGGCTCCCAAGTATTTTGGAATGAGACTGAAACAAAACAATGGCTCTTTTACTGTGAAAGGTTGCCGACCCCTGAGTTAAGAGTAATAGAAATCGCAAGTAGCATCAAAAATAGGCTGTTATCTTTGGGAAAACTTTTCAAAAGTTCATAAAATTCCAAATAAATTTTAACGATGCATCGACATTCACTAAAAGGAGAAAGATGGACGATAGAATTAAGAAATTCAACGAAGATATTATGAACAAGCTTTCATTTCCAATTAACAAAATAACTGCGCACATAATCCATTTGTCTTCCGATTAAAATGAATCCCTTATCAAAAAGGCCAAAGAGATGAGGTAAACCGTAATATAAGGCGAAGAGTGGAATGGGGCAACTGAGAACTGGCGTCAGAATGCCTTATCGAGGAAAACACGCAAAAAATCGATCGCGAAAAAGATAAAAATAGTGATTGTGGCGTTCTCGGAGAGATTCATTGTTACAAATACGTTGACGGTAGACAAGAAAGGAGGGAGAGAATGGAGCGGAGGAGAGAGAGCTGAAGAGGGGGAGGAGACGAAGAGAAGGGAAGAGGAGAAGGGAAAGGGAGGCGAAGGGAGGAAAGGAAGAGGAGAGGAGGAGGGGGAGATGAAGAGAAGGGGAGGAGGGGGAGATGAAGAGAAGGGGAGGAGAGGGAGAAAGGAAGGAGAGGAGAGGAAGAGAAGGAATAGGAGAGGAGGAAGGGAGAAAAGAGAGGGGAAGGGAGAAAAGAGAGGGGAAGGGAGGAAAGGAGATGAAGGGAAGGGAATAAGAGGAGGAGTTGGAGTGTAAAAGTGAGAGATGAAGAGAAGGGGAGAAGAGGGGTAGGGGGAAGGGAGAGGAGTGGAAGAAGAGGAGAGAGAGATGAAGAGGAGAAAGAGGTGAAGAGAGAGATGAAGAGGAGAGATATATGAAGAGGAGAGAGAGGAAGAGAGATCGATGAGAAGAGAGCTGAAGCGAGATAGATGAAGAGGAGAGAGATGAAGAGGAGAAGAAGAGAGAGATGAAGAAGAGAGATAGATGAAGAGGAGAGAGAGGGGGGATGAGAGATGGATGAGAAGAGAGATGAAGAGAGATAGATGAAGAGGAGAGAGAGATGAAGAGGAGATGGAGAGAGAGATGAAGAGGAGATGAAGAGAGAGATGAAGAGAGATAGATGAGAAGAGAGATGAAGAGAGAGAGATGAGAAGAGAGATGAAGAGAGATAGATGAAGAGGAGAGAGAGATGAAGAGGAGATGAAGAGAGAGATGAAGAGGAGAGATAGATGAAGAGGAGAGAGAGAGGGGGGATGAGAGATGGATGAGAAGAGAGATGAAGAGGAGAGAGAGATGAAGAGGAGAGAGAGATGAAGAGGAGAGAGAGATGAAGAGGAGATGAAGAGAGAGATGAAGAGGAGATGAAGGGAGAGATGAAGAGAGAGAGATGAAGAGAGAGAGATGAAGAGAGATAGATGAGAAGAGAGATAGAGGAGAAGAGAGATAAAGAGAGATATATGAGAAGAGAGATGAAGAGAGATAGATGAAGAGGAGAGAGAGATGAAGAGGAGATGAAGAGAGAGATGATGAGGAGATGAAGAGAGAGATGAAAAGAGAGAAATGGAGAGAGATAGATGAGGAGAGAGATGAAGAGAGATAGATGAAGAGGAGAGAGAGAGGAAAAGGAGAGAGAGATTAAGAGTAGAGTAGGATAAAGAGAAAAGAGAGATAAAGAGGGGGAGAATGAAAGATTAATTAGATAACGAGGGGAATGATGGAAGGGAATAGCAAAAGAGGGAAGGTGGGCACAGAGGAATGCGATAAAGCAGAATTGATCGGGGGTACTCAGACTCATCGAAGGAAACGCGATAAATATTCGGCAATAATGAATGGGAAGAGAATTTGACTTCAAAAGGTGAGGGGTTAGAGTAGAAGTGGCGAAATTGTGGCTCTCGGGCCGCATGCGGGGCTCTTTTACACTCAGAATGCACCTCACGGTCTGCTCTCATTATTTAAAATCGCAGGTAGCGACATTGTTCACTACACGACACGCCGCGTGGCTCAGTAGGCGCCGGCTAGACTCGCACTCGTAATGCGTAGTACATATTAAACGAATGCCCATTTCTTGGATTGCTCAATGCTACAGTACAGGTTATGTGCACTATTTATTCGTACAAATCGCATTTAACCCGTTCTACTCGTATGCCGGGAGTAACCCCGACATTTTATTTCAATTCCCGCAATTTTTCCAGGGAGACCCGTTTTAATAAATGATGCTATACATTTCAGCAAAACTTCTTAGATCACAGCAACTGTCTAGCGTATCATCTTTTTTAAAAATTCCTCGGCAAAGACAGTATCTTATTGGAATACTCAGTATTGCTTCTATCGTAGCTTTGAAAGGCTGCGCGTACCTCCCATGAGAGGTGCCATATTTTTACTTAATTCATCAATTACGACAGTGTAAAATAAGAAATTACGGTATTGCTCTTATTTCTGAATTGCAAGTTGTATATTTGGTAGTTGCTGGAGTGACGTATTTCTGTAATCCATCTGCTACGACATCATCATTTGCATCGCTGCACATTTCTCTTCCAGATTTACGTCTCGCTCTGGATTTGTAACTTTTTTGTGAATTTGGGGAAACAAATAAATCCCATAAGCTTCTATTATATTTTGATTTTATTTGAATCTTTGTAGTATAAACATTTCCATTAGCAATGTTATCATTCATTATTATATACTCACGATTGTTAGGAAACTGGCAGACGCGTTTTTATCACGAGCTTTAGGAGAATTAGCGTTGAAATCTATTCAATGGCAAGGATTAAGCTGTTTTAAATATACCCTAAATAACCTCCGAGGGAAAATTATGTACATTTTTTAAAAGATAGGCCGTACGAAGAACAAAATCAAATTTTTAAAGAAGAATGGGTGGAGAATTTTACATTTATCATTCTGTGTGTCTTATTTGCAATGCATAGCTCAGTCGCTACATAATTTGTAGTTTGAAACATCACTACAAAACGAATCACGAAAATATTTCTTCTGAATATCCCCATAAATCACAACTACGGAAATACTAGCTAATCTCATTCAAGTCAAGCCTAAATAGCAAACTCTCATTTCATAGTTCAGTAAAGAAGCTGACCAAAAGAAGTTTTGTCATGTCGAAGACTATTTCCATATGCTGATGCTGATCTCTTAAGAAAACTTTTGTTGAAGTTGTTGCGATTTTATATCCTAATAGCACAAATTGCAGTTTCGCGCCACGCTACCGAGATAAATGCTAATGTTTCAAACTATCTAAAGAATTCTTTGCCATTCAGCTCATATTTTAATGAATCTACAGATGTAGAGGATAAACCACGAGTAGCTATTTTAATTCGTAATGGATCCGCAGATGTAATGCGGAAGAATTATTATTATAAAGTGACCCTAAAAGTAATCCGTGCTGTATAATTATTATATGGTATAATTCACCATTAAAATTTAGCAAACAAATATTTACACTACGACAATATTACGAAAACTTCTAGAATTTATCAATTTCGTTCGCACAAATAGAAAAACCGATCGGCAATTCAGAAAATTCATCGAAGATCTGGATTTTTTAAATAAACATCATGATGTTACTTTGTACGCAAAGGTTATATTGTTATCAACCAGCATCGGCTCGGTTAACTGTTTGAGCCTATCATTAGGTTCTTTGACATAAAGAGAAGGCAATGTGAAAAACTCGTCAACAACGGATGAGTATGGGATATGCCGCTTTTAGCTGATTTTATACAAGATATACAAGCATGACATTCAGAGAAAGGATGACACTATTTCTGACCTTACTCAAACAGTTTTTAGCTATCAGCAAAAGGTCAATCTTCTAAATACAAAAGGGCGTCACATTAAGAGATTTCAACCACTTACCCTGCCTTAACCATATTTTATGAAATTGAAGGTCACAAACTTAAAGAATACAGGGATAAATTGCAAGGATTCATAGGTATGCTTCTTTACAGAAATTTAGATCCTTTTCTTGTAAATCCATTCATGGTTGATGTGATCGATGACGGATATCCCATTCTCAAATCCCTGGTAACGAAAAATTCAGAGTATAACTGGAACTGTTGGAACTATAAGAGGATCAGATAGTAAATATGATGCAGAAATTGTAATCTATAATAGAGTTCTGGAAGCAAGTGCCAGAGTAGAAGTATTCTCAAATAGAGAACTGTTGTTGGACGTGATTCAATATTTTGCGCTACATATGGCGGTGAACCCTTGTATTCCACGATGAATTTTGCAGTCAAAATATCTGACGACTCTTACGAATCAACAATTAACGAAGCTCCTCCATAATGCAACGACATCTTACCAGCTAGATTTTAATGATTTTACTATCGGAATAGAAACCCATAAAACCTCTAAGAGAAATTAGCCCGAGTAGAGAAATAAACAGTACCTGATGTGTCGGAAATAATTTTGAAACGAGAATAAAAAACTGCTTAGCATCTTATGATCATTTCATCGATTTCTAGTAAAGTGCCGGCTAACGAATTCTTCGGGAACGAAGCTTCTTTATAAAGAAGACGGCATTATTTTTGCAAAAGAATCGATTTATAATTAGTTCATGTTTTAGGCACATTTGATATTAGTTTTGGTAGTACTTAGTGATGTTTCACTGTGTTTCCCCTTCTTTGAAGTCCTTCAACGCATTCATAAGCCTCCTACGTTATTTCCATCTCTATTAACGAAGTTTCTGATAACGAAGTGATGTCATGGATCGAGGTTAATCGAGGTACTGCTGTATGTACCTTAATGTTACATCAATATAATATTTTGATATGAAATGCATTCTTGCGACTCCCTAACTTTTGATGGCTATCGTTTGCGTCTCCAAGGTCCAGAAATGTTGGGCACTCCTGGGTAATAGCAATGCAGACGGTTGAATGTACGAGTGAAGCTCTTTCTTTAAACTTTCCTAAATACTCATTCGATGACATAATATATAGAGGCATTAACACTTTGGCGATTGTCTTTCATATTTAAGTCGTATAAGCCACAGCTTGAAGAAAAATTCCATTATCAATGTAAAACGCTGCTTTAAATTTCTAAATGTACCATTATTTATGAGGCAATATTCTGAAGCAAAAAGAATTCTACATTGGAGATAAGCAATAAAATATTTTTTGTAAAAATTAGATGAATAGGGGTGTGGGAAGGAGGCAAGATTGAATAAAAAGCGGGCTTATACGGAGAGAAGGAAAATGAATGTGTAAACAGAGGGAATAACACAGAGTCGTGAATGGGAAGGAGGAGAGTAGATGGTTAGGGAGACAGCGGGATAGACGAATGGGTGGAAAGGATTAAATACAGATGGATTAAAGCAGACAGGGTAGGAAAAAAGTAAAATTAATAATGATATAATGCCGGAGTGAATAATGAGAGGAAATTTATAAGGATTACTCTGAAATTGAATTAGAACGGAGAACTATCCGAAAACAAATTTTCCAAAATGTAACCTTCTCAAAAAGTGTTTTGGGAAAATACCTAAAAACGAAACATTTGACACATACGAGACAGATAAGTGAATATGTACCTTCGTTTGAGAAGACGCGACAGTATTTTTTTCAAAAACGATTCCTTAACATACCTCCACTTAATCCTGAAAATCTTCTACGTTTCCACTCGCAACCGATTTTCTTCGTTTCACTTCTCTCGTCTCTAAGAGACAGCAATTCCTATTCCATCGCTGCTTTCCCTAAAAACCTTGAAATCTTTCCGCTTTTAACACTTCCCGATTTTCAGAATCTCCTCATTCCTCTTATCACTCCCTTCACTTCTTATTAATCTTTAATTACCCCGTCTCACTCTTATCTCTCTTTTACACATTACCAAATGACTTTTATTCTGTTTCGCTGAGCAACATCATTTCTGCTACCATTTATTTCAGAGCAGACCAAAAACCATTCACGCAAATGACTCGAGTTTCCAGCAGTTTATTTATAATTAAATGTTATATATGTAGCATTGCAATAATTGTGGAAGCGTATACTCTTAACTATAGGATAATTTTTGTAGAATAATAAAAATGATTGCATTAAATAGGTCGGCGGCAGACATTTTAAAAAGACTTCGCGCCATAATTTCTACTATAAATATTCGCACAGATTTTTCTCATCGATTCATAAATCATGAAAATAAATGACAATTTATCGGGAAGAAAAGCTCGTTTTTACGCAGCCGAATGTTATTTTAAGGACCAGTCGCACGAAAAGTACTTTCTAATGCTACTAATTGTTAACACTTGCACATTTCCTGACGTCACGGAGGAAGATCCTTTGTAACACGGTGAAAAACCTCACACTTAACTATGACAGATAGGTTATTAAAAACACAAAATAAAGATTGATTTCCTTCCGATGAAAAACGAATTCTTTGCGAAGGATCTATGGCTATCTCAAAGTGACTGATTTTTCGAGGAAAACGCCACTTCATAAAAATATTTGCCGGTGTAAGTAAGTATGCAAGTATACGAAATTCCGAGCCTTATTTATTTAAGTACATCTGGTTAAAACTAATGAAACTACATCGTTTCAAAGTTCTCAAACTGAAAATTTCTTTGCGCCGATTAACTTTTGTCAATTCACGTAATACCTATTAGCGTGAATAACTCATTCCTGACCTTCCTTGAAAAAAATAATTCTTTGAGCGTAATCACTCACATGAGATAATATGGATGTAGAGCAGGCATGCCAATCTACCGGCCCGCGGGCCGCATGCGGCCCTTTCTGTACCTTAGTGCGGCCCGATTGCGAATTTCTGTTAACTAAATCTTTCGAAATTCGATACAAATATTTCATTTTTTGAAAATGAGACTACATTTATTTTCATAGTTATTGAGGTACAATTGTAGGCATTTCCTGAACTATTGTTTTTATGGCAAATCAGACGTCCAGTTTTCTAGATAAAGTCTACTATTCAAACTCTGGCCCTCATTAAACAACTATAATTCGCGTGCGGCCTTTGTATGGCAGCCATCGCTTCAATGCGGCCCTGACATCTCTTCGAGTTTGACATGCCTGATGTAGAGAAAATAAGAGGGGTGTGTCACTATTATTCGCGTGTTATAGTAAAACGTAGACTTAAGTCAACCATCACGCCCGAACCGTTCATAAAAATGTTGGTTTGCGCATACTTGTATAATAGCTCGAGACAAAATTGGCCTAGGGGAAACAATAGAGCACAATCACTACGACACGAGCAAAGCGTCACTCGAACGGAATATCAATATTAAACGGAGGCGCTTAAACGGATTTATGAGCGGGGAAATGTTCATCCAGCTGGTCGGAAGCGGAAACAGAAAGATGGGAGGAAAGGCTGTCGGTGCTTCCGGCGTCGCACACTTGCATCATACTCACCCGGCTTCCTTCTGGCGCTCCAGAGTACGGGGGGGCAAGGGCTGTTATCGGCGGCGGCAGCCAGCTTGACTCCCGGCCAGAATCCTACAAAAGGAAAAATTAAAGGTGTTACAAGGAGGCATTGTTACGCAAACCACTCGAACTGATTGTTTCCCGACCGACTCGACGTACAACGCGCGCCTTCTTAATGGATGTGATTGCCCACAAACCGTATCCGCGTGAATGGGATGCGTGGAGTGGTGGCGATCCTCCTCCTTTATAAAGTGTGCGTAATAAATTTTCCCTCTTAACTGATTCGATTTTTGAAAATGCGGTGATTCATCGAAGAAGTACATTGGAGAAATTTAAACTCGGAAGCGCATTTTGTGAGCATCAATGAGGTATTTGCGTAAATTTGGTCACGAGGATAGCGGTCTTCTAAATAGTAAACATTACGCGCTGCAAACTTCGAACTTTCAAACGTGACTTCCCTAACGGCTAAAATTAAAATAACAGGTCAAAAACTGAAACATTATAGTAAAATCGTACGCAAAGAAATTTTTCTTCTCAAAACCGTATAATTATAATTAATAAATCCTTTGACGCAAAATACGTTTCACTTGCGACAAAACAATGTTTGTCATAGTCGCGAAAGGCATAATTTAAATGACATAGTAAATGAATATTTCGAATACTATACTATAACCTTCATATAATTGAAATTGCATTGCACATACACATAAAATAAGTGGAAAACATTCACAGATAGGACAAACTAAAGAAAAATAAGCTGAAGAAGTAACTGTAAAATGCGGGCATTTTACACAACAATCTGCACATTCGCAGATTATTATTTAAAATGCATACTTCTAGATTAGATAAACTAAAACCTATGAAAACAAGCAAGTAAATAGAAATATACAAATTGATATTCAATAGCGGTACAAACATTAGCAATATTTTAAACATGCCCGCATTTTCGAACGTAAGTTGAAACTGCAAACACACGCACACTAATTAAAGGGATGGAAAATGTTTCCCATTAAGGAATACATTTCGCCAAGCATAAAACTCAATTAATTTTCAGTAAAATTTCCTTTAATTCCAAAGCAATTTCCGGGGGAAATATACTGATGGCATCAAACACAATATCTAGGCCCTTTCACCGATTTTCTCCCTTTTAACGTTTAATCTACCACTCCACATTTCCTTTCTGGTTTAGACTGGCCATCGATTCGAAAATGAGTTTTCCTGGATGAACCAATCCGAAGCAACCAGAATGTCCTCTTAGAAATATTATCAATGCCAAATTCGTCAAGTCTCCAGAACGTGTCAACCGAATTTTCATAAAAAAATACTTCTTCTTTACGACTATCACCGCAAACGTATCCTGTGTTTACCTGAATCAAAGAATTCGACTTTAAGACGGTCCCCAGAAATACAGGCATACAAATGGAAAAAATGTAGAGGGGCTTTATCTTTTTAAAACTTCATTAGAACTAATAATACTAATTATTAGGTAATAATCTTTACCTTATAAGTGAATTACTCACGGAAATACTAGGTGCTTTCAAAAAATACAAAGGACACCGAGTGTTCTATCATCAGGAGACACGAAGCAACGTTTACATATTGAAGAAAAAAATCCAAAGCGATTATATATTGAGACAAATCCCATTTGTTCGTTACTTATCCAGTAAAATCGCTGAGTTGACGAGGATTTGATAGTAGAAACCATCACGTGAATTGTGACAGAAAATTAACGTTTGATAAATGTTGCAATTCTGCCGCATAAGAGTCGATTTTCTTCTTTCTGAAATCCAAACAAGAAATGATGCCAGGGAAATATTAAATTTTTATTTGCCGATTTATTTTCTAATCGTCTGTAATTAATAAAAAAATCGAAAATTATTTAAAACCTACTTCACGAGTTATGCAGTTGTAATATATACTTTTACGTTCTTTTCTTCGTCGTAAATAATCCATTTCCTTCCGCCTATAAAATGCTACTTGCACACAAAAGGAAATTAAAAGTGTTTTCGTAATTATAGCTGATATTATTTACAACGAAGATTGTTTTTATTGACAACAATTAGGCATCCACGCACGAATTTTGCGAAGTTCAAAGCGAATAACGACTTTCTTGTTGAATTTTATTGAAAACGGCTACTCCTACGATAAAAATGTATTTAGCAAGAAACATTTTATTTGGTTAGCTCTATAAATATTATTTGAAGACTTTTTCGGTATGACTAATATTTCACGAGATATGAGGAAATTTGTTTTTGTTTGGAGTCAAGTGTCACCCCTGATTGGGCTATGTAAACCATTTATGCCATTTTCTTATTGCCATTACCCAAAAGTTCTAAATTCCAAATTTCATGAAAATCCGTTGGATAGAAGACTAGAACAAACATGCGTACGGCGGACGGACGGACAGAACGAGGCTAATAGGCGCTCATGTTGGAAATAAAACGCGCCTAAAACGAAAAAATTCCTCTTCACTTACTGCGTTATTTTAATTTCTAAAATCTGCAACAAATACAAAAAACATTCCATAAACATACATTGTGAACCACAAAAATACATGAGAATGACTTATTCAGTGGCAGAAATTATGATAAAGTGCAAAAATATCGCCATTTTGCCCTTATTATATAGGTGCCTTACTCTCAAGAATGATGGTATCACAAAATCCAGCTTAAGTGAGATTCGTAAAACATCGACACTAAAGGAACAATTGTGTTTAAGACCACTTCGGGAAATTTACGGCGCAATCGTTGGACCAAGGGCATACAAGGCTAAGCACCTTCGAACGAATAGAGCAAGGAATGGAGCTTACAAGGAAACCATTAAGCCAGCTGTTTATGTGGCTAAATGCGATCGTGAAGCGTAATAAACGTAAAAATGGAGCATTTATTTAGGACGAAAGGGGGTCATAAAAGAAACCAAACTCTTCTTTTCCGGAAATTAAAAGCATATATTTAAAGATTTCTTTTTCGAGAAAAGGTTGACACCTAAGTTTATCAGAGCTACTTGGTGCATTTTGAGTTACAAAATTTTTTATATTGTTTTAGCTTAGAGGCTATTTTTTTACATAACAGCGGAGGTTCATATCAAAGGTATATGCACAAATGATCTGCAAGAAGCCTTTTAAAATAAATTTTATATTATCTTCCCTTCATATATATATATATATATATATATATAATGTCGAATAATTCGAAATGGGCTGAATCTATTTGAACCATTCTTTCAGTTTTAAATAGACAGACACCTAAAGGGGCTCATGGGTAATCACTGTGTAATATAACGGCCCGAGTTCGATACCAGGACTGTTTAATTCCTCCATTTGAATAACATGGTGATTGGTGAAGCATATTTTTTATTTGCACTTTAAAATTGCAGAAAATGATCGTACAATCTTGTAACTTGAACGAAAGAATGCCTAAAAATAAAAAAAACATTTTCTTACCATTTATTTGCAAATGCACGTCGTTTTCATGTACAGATTTCTTTTAAACGCAAAAAATTTACGTTCTTTGATAAGCAAATCTTTCGTCATCAAGTGAAACGCTATTGCTTCTGATTTAGTTAAATTGCATACATTGCATTGAATTATATGGAAAACAAGAAGTATTTCGTGAATATATCGTACACCCGTGGCCAACGATATTAAGGTTTAACTGAAGTATGAAACAAACAAACAAGTTCAACGTCAATAATTACACCTAAGCTAATCTAAATAAAATTAAGTTAATGCATATAAGGCCTTATCTATTAGATTGTAACATAAGTAATGTCGTGTTTTTGCATTGTAAACAGTTCAATGTAAAAGAATAATAAAGTATTACAATAATAATGTCCACAACAATGTAAGGAAATGATAATTGAGTTAGTTTTGAATTATTTAATTTATTTCTTTAATTAAATTATTCCTTCTAAATTCTGAATCTCGAACAATCGACCATGAGCAGCAATAACCTCCGTATCCGCAATTGTACGAGTTTAAACAAGACAATTATGCAACCGTTGCGACTGAAATTATTTGCAACGTTTATGGTGACCTTCTTAATATTTGTGTGAGAGTTGGTTTCTCAAATTCCGATCACGCGATTTTAACCATTGAGATTGCAACCTATCAGGACGATCAGTCGACTTCAACACGTCAAAATATTCTATAAATGACTGAGAAGCACAATTGTTCACAAATGACTGTTTACAGACACCTTCGGAAGCTCGGCAAAGTCAGTAAGCATGGTGCATGGGTTCCACATCAAGTGTTAAAAGACAATCTACTGCAACGTGTCTCAATATGCACCTTCCTACATGCTCGACAATCCTGTGAGCCATTTCGGGAGCGAATTGTGACTGGAGATGTGAATTTGATACTGTATGAGAACATCCGATAGAAGAGGCAGTGGCTGGGGCTGGGCCAGACCCCAAAATCCACCCCCAAAAGGCAGTATGCGCCTTAATAAGATCATGCTGTGCATTTGGTGGGATATAAGAGGTGAGAGGGCTTTTGAGCTTATGGATTCAAATCATAATACCACCTCCGAGCTTTTATTAGCAACAATTAAAGAATTTACGTGAACCTTTGTTCCAAAAGTGGCCTGCTTTGGTAAATAGGAAGGGTGTCATTCTTCTGCACGATAATTCATGACCTCATGTAGCAAAGGTGACACAGCAGAAAATCCAAGAGTTCAAATGGGAAGTCCTACCACACTCTCCATAATTACCTGATCTTGCGCCATCCGACTTTTATCTGTTTCGATCCCTACATCATTTATTGAAAAACAATACAAGAACTTTGATGAGGTCACTTCTGACCTCAGTGCATTCTTTGACACAAAGCTGACTAGCCGTTGCAAGCGAGGTATTGAAAAACTGCCATATAGATGTTATCGAAAAAGAGGGTGACTCTGTTGTTGATTAATGTTCAAATAAATAACGCTAATTCTTCCTTTTACAAAATTGTTAAAAAACGTCATTAATTATGTTACAACCTAATATATAAAAGTTATTTATAAACATGTTTATATTATTACTTATTTATATTACTCTAGTTTGCTTCTCTTCAACCAATGAAATTTTAAAATCCACCCTATTTCTTTCTTACTTCTGTAATATGAATATACTAATACTATGACTATTTTTGGATTTGTACTTCTAATTTCATTCAGATAAGAGAATTTTATGTTTCTTCATAATACTCCACAAATTACGAGTGCACATGTTGTTCTAACGGTTCACCAGTAATATATCCCGATTATCATTGAAGCAAAAGATAATACAGAAATTTGTACAAAATGACAACGCGGTTCAACAGTTAGAATTTCAAATTTTTTCCCCAATAATTTGGTTACTCAATTATTAGTGATAAATATTTCCTCTCATTAAATACATTAAAATAGGTTTACGCAAAGCACTCGTTAAGCGAAGCGCATTTCGTTCTATTAAATTGGTCACATTACTAAGCAAATAAATTCTCAAGATACAGTTAATATTTAATAGTAAGTAAACATTCTCCGGGGGTTTATCTAGAAACTGCTTTTAGAAGCGTTAGCACAGCCGAAGGTCATCTGCCAACCAACCACCGAGAATTCTGTTTCTAAAAATATAAATGTAAAAGATAAGCTCTATGCAATTGCTACGAATGCCTGCAAAACACACTGCGTTCAAATGAATGATGATGCTTTTTCAAGCCAGAATGAATTTCCTTACTTCCATATAGTTTTTACTGAGCAAAACTGCACACTTTATGTAACTCAATTGTGACAATCTTCGTCGCTTTTTCAATAGCATTGTACTTAACCAGATTTAAATAGTATAAGATTCACATTTTATTTCTCAATTGCGGTATATTGGATGAACATCTAAGAATGTATTGAGGATGAAAGCTGTCAAGATTTTTGCTGGAAACTAATTTAAAGAAAACTAAGTTTCGGGAAAAAATAAATATAACGACCTAAAACGCTGTATAAGGAAACATTTATTATTATGAAAATGAATTCATTATTCCGAGAAACTTATCATTTTTACTTTCTCATACGTAGTATAGGGGAAAGTATTGTTTCCATGAAAAAAAAATCGATTTCGAGATTTCAACAGAAATACACGTTTTGAAGTCCCCTGAACACATTTTCACCATTTTCTCGACGTTGTTTGTGTGTGAGAGTGTGTGTGTGTGTGTGAGCAAGTGTGTATGTGATAGAGATTTTGAGGGTGCTCAAACTCAAAAACTATTAACCAGATCAACGCGAAATTTTATATTTGACATTTTGTTAAAATAACAAGAGTTGATTAGTTTTTTGTAAATGTCGGTCAACCGGAAGTGGATGTTTACTCTTGTCACATCCGTTTTTTTATATTTGCTTTAATATTTGATTAATGTAAAAAAGTACTGGAATAAAAGTTGTAGGGAATTTAATTGTCTACAACGTGTGTTCAGAACATTTTCCCATGTAACGCATTGTCTAAGAGATATTCAAAAAATTATATTGTTACCTATTATCATTTAACCTATTTGGAATTTTTAGAAATATTACAGGTATGGAAAAGTAAGATTTTTTAGTATTATCTTCATTATCATTTGTGGCTAAATAAACTTGGCAATTGCATTGCAGTCATAATGTTATAGAGATGTTGAGCGAAAGTTTTAACATAGTTTGAATTTCGGTTTTAATTGGGAAAATTTAGGTTACTTAAGTCTTTAACGAAGAGTTTTTACCGATAACCGACATTTCAATATTTATTTCAAGAACAAGAAGGAAATAAACGTAAAAATGGAGAAAATTTAAGGCGAAACAATACTTTTTGGCAATTATTATTAAACAGAGAGCATTTCTAAGAGTAATGGGAATAGAATTTTCTTAAATGTCTTATGCATAAAATCTATTTTAAAGAATTTTCAGTTTCAGAAATAGGAACAATTACCACAGTGCCATCTTAAGAATGAAATTGCACGAACATTTATTTGGAGAGGCTTAAAAGATTTTAATTTCGCTTTAATTCGTCATTCGACATAAATCTTGGGACCGGAGATTCCATGCGATGGTAATCGTCTCCGGCCGCGCAACCATCACTCAATTATTTGCAAAGATGTGCATTTTTAACGTCCTTTCATGACTCCCTAAGTCTCTCCTCTAGTCTGAACATGTAAGTCAATGCTAATACTGTTTCCGTTTCCGGATTTTCAACCCCTTCTTCTAATTGTTTTAAATCTCTTCCGTTTATATTTTCAATTATGAAGACTTGAAATTGCTCCGCAGATATAACTATTCTCTTCTGCTTTATGTTTTTCTCCATGCTTTATTGATATCAGAAGGCATATTAGGCAGGGCCATTATAACTATTTTTTTCATTTTCAAGCTCTATTATTATTTCTCAAGGATTTACAACACTAACGAGAGTAATTATAGTAATTCAGAGCGTATACTTACAGATCATTTCACAGGCCTCGTTACCTATAACCCTTTTTCCTTTATTTGGTCGCAAAATTTGACATTTGTAGTGGGGATGTGTTTATATCACAGTTAAAGAACTCAAAGGCCAGGCTGAACGTGTTGGAGGCCACAGCGCAACTTTTAACGACTTCAAACGTAAGGGATAGATTAATATTTACTGCAGTAGGCTAGCATTAGCCCTATCAAATGACCTGCATTAAAAACTTTACGCAAAATCACTTTTTTAAGTTTTATTAAATAAACTCTCGATGAGTTTTATTAAATTAATTAAATTTAATCCAACATCAGAGGCAATTGCATCAAGTAACTCAGGATAAGAAAACGGTGGTAGTTAGGAATGAGTTATCTAACACTCCGGAAAGATGATGACAACGGAAGTCATCACCGATATTATCAAATAGGATAAGATAAAAACAGCGATGAGAAGAATCATTTTTACAACTGTAACAATTAAATAAATTAGAAAATATAATTCTATCCACCTATCCACGAAGAATTGCAGACGTCAAAGATGATACATATGGACTCCAAACAAACTCGGGGGAAATACAGGGACACGAAGGCATACGAGAAAATTGGTGTCGCCAATAGACTGCTCATAAGGACATGCACGAATGGATTTAGAACCGACGTCTCTTCTCAAGGACGCAATGCTACACTTGCGCATGGGTTAAAAAACTAGTATCTTAAGACATTTGGTGACTTACATTTCTAGAATGTACAACATATGGCGAACCAGACTCGTCATGTTTGATGAAAGTTGAATTTAATTGAATTTAACAGTAGCCATAATATATAAAATCTCTGTCGATTTTATTTTACTAAACGCAATATTGTCAACAATTGCACCGTTCTTGCGAATTTATGAAAAACCCTCTCATTAATTTTAATATTAATAAGAAGAAAATATCAGTGAAAACTATTTCGCAGTACAATCCTTTACACTGAATACCAATGCCTTTCTTTCAGTGGACAGTAAAGGTACGATAATTTATTTCAATAACATTTAAATATTTATCAACGAACGTCTGAAGACGTTCAGGGTTTACGCATAAGACACGTCTCGAGTCTAAAATACACCACTCCTGGACCAAAGAGATACCTCCATGCCGATCACGATAAATATAAAAGTTACCAACGGATTACAAAACTCACTTTTATACGTATTTTAAGGTAAATTGAATTAATCCGGTTTGTATTAAATTAATAATGAGGCAGGAAAAAAACTTCGGTTTTGAGATTTTTTGGTATACCTGAGCTACCATTTATAGCACCGGATCATGTTGCCAACAACCGCACCAGGAAAAGTAGCACAACCAAATGGTAGAAAATTGCGCTTTTAGTAAAGTTGGGGGAATCACACTACCAATGGCCTATGTTTCTTAGAAGAGCGGTTATGTGATGCAAGATATGCCAGATTAAAAATATATATTAATACGACAGACGATAAAGGTATTACAAAAACAACAATGAAATGACGAAAAGGAGTGAATACTGAATATATGGATTGCTGAACATAATAAACGGAAAATAAGAGAATATATCAACATGTTGATTCTATAATGGCACAATGTAGAAACTACACTTTTACTTAAAGTCCATAAAATGACTGCCATATTTTATCAAAACGGCAACTTCTACGTTTCCGAATAGCAATGCCATGAATATTATAAGGCATCCGACACAATTCTAAAATAAGAAAAACAAATAATAAGTCCGCGGGAAACATTTAGAGTATGAAATACAGGGAAATTAATCAAAAAACCTTAAATGTATTATGAATGAAAATAAAAATAACGGTGCTTCACCTCATGATAGTGCTATTTTAAACTAAATATTTACCACGACCGGTCGAAAAGATTATGGCATGGTTTATCTTATAGAACAAACCATTAGGCACAGAATGATACTTCTCATCCAACATGAAGAAAATTTTTACTGTATAAGCCATCACGCGATGCAAAAAATCAATTGTAGCTCCAATATCCAAGGTCAGCTGGTAGGAGTATACGGCGAGTTGTACGGAAACAAAAAAGGAGAAATACCTGGTTGATTTTCAGTTCATGTTCTTCGTGATCAAAAGGTACAACATCTTATCGCGCTCGGCGAAGCGAAAATACAATGGAAGGGGAAAAAGCCTCGGGTGGACGTCGAATCTATTTTATTCTTCGAAATGTGAAAAAAGATGAGAATAACTAAAATAAGAATACGCACCGAGAGAATAAGAAAATAATTTAAAGAGACTAAAATGCACACGATTACTGAATTTTTTAAACGAAAATTTCGCTCGTATTCTTGAATTTGTTAAACGCTATCAACGAAATAATATTATCTATTAGATACTAAATTGTATTTTGCGGTCTTGTACGGTAGCTGATAAATGCATATCTGAAGAATCGAATATTTATGAGAACAAAAATTTATATTGTGGTTGATCAAAAGATATTTTTT
Source organism: Tanypteryx hageni (assembly GCA_028673005.1). NCBI lineage: Eukaryota > Metazoa > Arthropoda > Insecta > Odonata > Petaluridae > Tanypteryx > Tanypteryx hageni. The sequence continues at coordinate 34,790,666 of CM054120.1, read as the reverse complement.
CCCACTCGAGGATAATTTTCCAAAAAAAGGGCGCACAATGAAGCAATGAAAGTATTATTTTAAAACATATACTGTAATTTACAACTTTCATGATCTCAATGAAATATTACGTTCTTTTCGAAGGGAAAACAGTCTTTTGATTTCAAATTTTTCTGTTGCTCACGTTTTATGACTCGCATGCTAAACCATATGGATATCATAATATCGATGTCTTATAGCTGAAAAGTACACATAAATAGTTTATTCTCTTTCTAACACGAAAAACAACTTGTCATTCATTTGTCCCTCTCATTGTTTCCTCTTTATTTATTTAGCATCCATTTCATCTAAGCTCCCACTATCTTCCACCGACACCGTCGATGTATACCAATCCTACTCCTACCCTTTCGGACGCTACGTAACAAACCGCAAACATTCCTTTATTTTGAAAGGGAAACTCTGTGACGAGAGCTGACTACCTGAGGAGAAAACGAATTCTACACGACAATTGTTCAAAAAACGCTCCAATAACGACTGCATCTCCAAGACAGACTTAGCAATGAATCACCAATCTCGTTAAAGTCGTACCATCACCCTTCATGTTTAACTCATCGCGATGTGATGCCAAGCGGCGGCCATACGTTAGGATTCAATCGACTTGGCACTCACAAGGAAAGATTGATGCAATCAACTTTTTTCGAATTATTTAGACTTCTCCTCGAGTGCTCTCCGAGTAGAAATGGACCTAATCGGGGAGAAAAGGACAAAAAGACGACGAAGCTCGCAGACCACTGCGATTTGTCAAAGTATTGTACATGGCGAGCTGGCGACTTCCGAGCAAACACGGAAAGAAATCTAAATAACCCACTGAAAATTCGATGAATCTTAAAGAGGATCGTATATAAATAACCGTATTTGGCGAATTTTGTCCGAACGAATGGTCGTGGTTTATGGGCAATGTGTCCCCCGCATACAAATGGTGTTTTCTCTACTTTACAGTCGGTCGCGGTGCCTAAAAAGCATCCAGACAATTTTCGGACTAAAAATGACTCGAGTAATCCCCCCTCGTTAACAGCGATGTCTGAATGTTCATGGATTCCTCTCAATTTACGATTATTCAGAATGTAAGAAAAACGCGTTTCGCTTTTTAAGCGTATCTGGTTCGCCTCCGTGAAACCAACCAAAAATTCCTTTTCGTGCAACCTCCTCGATTTTTAACGACACTTCACAAATTTACCTACATCAGCGTAGATTCGAGTGAGAAGTTTGACGGAACATCTTTTTTCCGAACGTCCAGAAAACCGGTTAGAAGCATCCTTAGAAACAATCCGCAATTAAAAAAATATATATGCAAAATTTTACCTCTTGGAGATTTCGGACGAATACGCACGGCCATAATTTCACTCAGGATAAACATTCCTGAAGTTGTTACACACAATTTTATCGAGCGTAAACGCGATTCTCGGAGGTGGGCGGTGGCGGGGGGAGGGGGGGGGGGAGGCGCGACACCGACGTTGCAATTACTCCGATCGCGGGAAGTGATCTTAAAGGGCATCGGTCATTGTATTTGTGCACGATGTGGCACCGCTGCTCCGTCGCTCCGGTCCGTCGTGAGCGCCATTTGTATCCCTTTCCCGGGCGTGCCATTTAAGGAGCAAACTTTATGTACGTATGTTTCCTGAAAAATAGAGTTCGGCGCTTGCGTTCATTTATCCAGAGAAGGAGAACAAACATCACCTACAGCGCTTTCTATGGCCATTACAAAGGCGAATATATTTTTAACAGCGCCCACGAGGGAAATTTAGGGCGTTTTCATTATATCCTCGTGCGATAATACTTAGCTGGAGCTTACCGAAAGCGTTTCGTAATTAATAACGGCAAGCCATTCTCCTAACAATCTACCAAATGTTTAAGGACAATGGGATATGATAGGCGTTAATTTAGAAACAGATATTGTAAATTTCGATCAAGAATTTTAGTAATGAGTCCAATTTTCAGTAAGCTGTCATGTTATTGCGAATATCCGATTTTTAAAATAACATTAAATTATGTCGGAAACTGGATGGTCGTGTCAGCAGATAGACGGAAAAATACGCACATTTGTTACATTATATTGCCACGGTATTGAAAATAAATTAATTAAGAAAGTACTCGTCAATTTCAAACGAATACAGTCACGGCATTTCTACATTCTTCGATACAATGAGCTTGTTACCACTTAAATCTATTATGTTTGTTATTGCCAAAATTAAGGAAAGGTAAAGAAATGAACGTAGTCATAGAGTATTGAAAGCATGAGAATCGACAGTCAATACGGTCAAACGATAAAATCTACAAAATTTGTGACAAATTTAACCATTAATTTTGGTTTAACGTGAAAATATCCTTAGAAACGCCTTCATATTAAATTTACAAATTAATGACAATAATAATGTTAATGCGAGAATCTTCTACATAAATCGAGCTATATATGCGATTTCTCACCCGTTCTACAAGATCGGAAAATTACAATCAGTAAACGAACGACACGAAGCAGTAAAACGATACCTAACGGAACGGCATTCGGTTTCTTTCTTGATAATTAAAATTTTCTTTTAAAATATTAAACAGCGAAATAATCTCACATGACGCAACCTGGGAACACTTTTACGAAAGCAAATTTTGAAACGGTTGCACGTTTCCACGAAATTTCTCTTAGTTCACTCTGTTTGCGGTTCGTAAAAGTTCTCTTCAACTAGGAAAACTTTCGATTGCGACGATCGGCAGCGAACACGAATGTTGACCGCGTCAGTTAGATATCACACGCGAAGTCTTTGATACCCATGAGTCATCATCGGCAGCAGATTCGGAATGACATAACTAGCGCGACAAATGCTGAAAGGATGAATTACGTTCACTTGAATCGAATTTAACTCCATACTCCTCCTTAACAGCAAATTAACGACGAAAGTCTTATTAGCATCAATTCTCACTGCAAAAATATCGACACATGTGGATGTTAAAACTATGAACGCAGAAAATCAAAATTACCCAGCAAGTCCGAGACCCATTATCTCAACAGTAATAGGAATTTGGGAATAATTTTGAAACGGGAAAAAATTCTGCTGACCGGGAATCGAACCCGGGTCTTCCACTAGCCGGGCGGATATTCTTCCACTGAACTACCATAGCGGATAGTTTTTCCAGTTTCCGAACGCGGGCGTTTTTCTTAGCTGGGTCCGAGCTAGCCATGCTAGTTTCAACCAGCCCAAACGGACGTCCTCCAAGAGAACGTAGAAGAAAACCCCTCCCTCTCAAATGGTGAGATTGCCAAAGCTAGAAATTGATGGAATAATATGCTACTATGCAGATAGGTATAAGCTGTAATTTGGGAATAATTTTCAAATGAAAAAATTCTGCGATGACCGGGAAACAAACAGGAACAAGTATCTGCTACGGTAGTGGCAAGTGGAAGGCCCGGGTGCATAGTACTATATTATTCCATCAATCTCTAGTAATAAGAATATTTTAAAATAAATTCTACCTTTTGAATAATAAAAATGTATGCATACCCATGCACTGAATATGATTTCATATTTTGGCAATATTTATCTACAATAGCATGCGTCCCTATCCAATTTATATGACCAAATGAAACTTTCGATTAGTCAACAGATTATGGAAAGCTAAATATTTATCTACATTTCGATACGATAAGGAAAATATTAAATAAATGATCCATGAATCCCTCACAAACTTAAATTCAAAATCCTCTCAAACTTGAAGCGATTTTTCAACTAGCTGCAAACCGAAACGCAACACGTGAATAGAAATTTTCACAATAAATAACTATAAGATACGAAGGATCACAGCGTGGCACAGTTGAGGCAAATCTTTACGTGAAAGTAAAACCTCTGCAACAATGTACGGCTACTCGGAGAAATGCACGTCGCCCTGACTGATAGGGAACAGCTTAATTGGGCACATTTATGACCTACATATCCCATTTGCGGTAGTTTCCAACACGTCTAAAAGTGACAGGTTAAACTTCGGACGATGATTGAAGAGAATAGACGTTAGTGGCAAACACTTTCAATCCCGAATGGAGTCGCGTGTTTATAAACATGCTCCGAGAGAAAACTGTTGAGAGGTATAGTGATTTTTAGATTGCGTTAAAGTGAATCCAATTCAAGAGGAAGGATTAATCTGACTTGGGCCCTACGTTCCCAGAATACTAAAACCACCTTATTAATAACATCTTCATTTAATATCTTCGCCCTTATTTTTACGCTAATAGCTAAATCTTCGAAAGTGAATGCGGATTTAGTAGTACGAGTCATTATTACCGAGGGCGAACTTGCGCCGTACAAGTTTGCAACAACAAATTTAAAAATTTCAACTGAATAACTAAACTGATGAGGTATTGCGATAAGAAAAGGAACGTTCTGTTCCGAAGAGGCACCAGAAATGTTAAGTAGAGGTGGGTAAAGTGAATAAATAAAATATATCCAAAGAACTTCACGAAGACGTAAAAGTTTTTACACAGCCAACAATTTCAAGATTGAAGATTCAGTACGATTTTTGATACCTAAGTAAAAAACGGAGGATATCCATTGAGGAATTTATAGAAAACAAAATTTTTGAAACGCGTAGAAAGAATTTATTTCTGTAATATTACTTTTAAACTCCATATAGACCTAACGATTGACTACTGATACAATATATACATATAGGAAGCACAATAGACATATAATTTTAGAGACGCAAAGTAATGAAAAATGAACATTTTAGAAGGAAACAAAGCGCTGAAATGACTAAAATACCGACGCTTGATCGATATCGTAAACGGTAATCACTCGCAATATTTATTACAGAGTGACAGTTTGATTTGTTTAGTCATTTATTGAAGACACAATCGGCTATTTACTTTAACGCCACCAGTATTATATGTACAGAGAATTAATTACTAAAGATATTTTAAATACTAAATGAATAAAACACCTTTTTAAATGCGAAAAATTAATTTTGCCAGATCTAGACGAAATTCTAATTTTTTCTTCTGCAAGTTACTATATTTTACACCTATCATGTCAATATATGTAAATCACGTTGTCCTTTACTTCGCCCAGAGCTGAATATAGAAATCTCTTACACATATTATCTCAACACCAGGTGCTGAACTTGAACTTCGTTCATCAGGATACAAACAAAAATTTTGAAGTTGATCAAGGTCACTCATGTATCCACAAAAAATCGAATGAACCAGATCCGAATTTCAGCTACAAAGTTGTCGCCCGAGGGTAGATTGTAAAATAAAATTCAGCTAAATAGCGCACCTGGTATACACGAGAAGTTGACGTTTGCGGTAATTAGAAAATTCGATGGATTCAAGCCATAAGGTGAGATAGATTATCGATTTCTGAATTCTTCACTTTTGAGAATATGACGGCTCATGAAAAATACCTATCTTGTATATGCCTAGATTTTACAATCGTTCGATGAAATCTAGCAGCACTAATTCGAAGAAACGTACACAATGGACGTTTATTTCTTGTGAGTTGAGGAATATTTGGTGTAACTCACGGGGCGTACAAAAGATGCGTTCAAGTTCTAACTTTCAACAGGATTCCATACATATTATCTTTCACAGTTTTAGGAAGCCGTATACACAGACCAATTAACGGAAAAATATAAAACGTAAACGAAGCATTCCAAGATGATTTTACAAATGTACGTTCCAGAAAGATCTGGAAAACTAACGAAAATTCATTCCATCAAACGACTGCCATCAACATCGCTGACTGAAGGAAAATAAAACTCGCTAAATAAAAAAGCACGAGTGATAGCGTTGAAATGAGCAAGATCCTTTTCAACCTGTTTTCTATACTTAATAGCGGATTTTGTGCGCGTAAAGAGCGAACTTATAGAAAATGGTTCATAATAGGAGCTCATCATATATACGACCAAAATATAACAAATAAAAGTCACTTTTAAATCTTAACAAACATAGATATGTAACGGAATTTATTAAAAATTCAGCGATATAAAACTTCGAGTAAAATTAAATAAGGTGCTTTGGTCAAACCCAGTGCTGAATTCGAAGATATGGAATATTATTACAGCTCTAAAACAAATCATTCTTCTCGATTTGGATTATTCCGTTAAAGCGTTATTATTCAGTTTCAAAATTTAAAGGGAAAGTAAAAAATAGGAATAAAAAGTAATTATTTAATGGATTTATAATGAAATTATTAAAAATTGAGTTAAATGACTGTGAAGTACCAGTGAAAACGGTTATTCTGTGACTGAGATTTGCATTTGATACACAACCGTTTTATCGTTACCGGAGTAACATGCATCATCGATTTACAGTTGTAATGGTTTCTTAACGTAATATGCCAATAGAATTGGAAATATGTAAATGAGTGTATACACACGTTTGCAAACACTATGTAACATTCCCACCTCTCACTTTCCTACCACTATATATCAATCCGTTCAACGAAATGTGGCGTAAGGATTTTCTTGGGTCTCTCTCTTTCCATTGTTTATTTAACCTAAACAGATTCATGAACCTCTTCAAGAAATAATATATAAAATATACCGTTAAGCTTTTACAATAAATAATTAACATATCAGCATCAAAATTAATCAATTGTTCCTCATAAAGTACACATTAATATGCCAAAAATAATTAGGAATAACAAGGGAAATCCTCACATGTATGAGATTACCAAACACTTATACACACACACTAATTAATGCTTTGTTTACTCATTTCAATTATAATATAATAATATAATAAACCGGTGTTAATTACTCAATCAAGAAGTTTGCCAGCTGAGGCGTAACGCGTAACGGTAGTTTGGAGAAAATAAGGTTCAACCTGTTGAATAACCGTTTGGTATATTTGCAATTCAATAATACATTACTTTGTTTTATTTATAAGAGAATATTTCCACCTAATTAAATATTTTGAAAGGAAAAGAGAAGAAGCCGGTGGAGTTAAATTTTATTTCTTTGTATGACAGTGAAAAAAAATCCGACGCAAATTATTAGTTTTTCACCACTCATCATAATGAATTCAATAATAATCACTCAACAAAATGCCAAAGCTTTTCGAGTAGGATCATGCTTATTATCGTGGTGAAGTTCTGTGCGAATGTTCCCCCGGTACCTTATATTCAATGAATAAAATCGTATCATCCGGTGAAGCCCTTTTTCATCTCTCCAATATTATTCATTTTAGCATAAACATTCCCTTTCTTCAATTAGCGGAAATCACTATTCCCTAACTTTCTACTAACCCCTTTCCTGGCTCGAAGACAATAATTCCATATGCGAAAGTCTTACGAAACACACCATAAAAAAGGAATCAGTGTAACCACTCGCAATTCGCACGCTAATATTTCACTCAAGATGCTGATTATCAATCTTCCCCCGACGTGATAAACGTCGGCAAACAGCTAACTCTATATTTCCCTAAGTAAGGAGACGCGTAGAAGTGTTTACGACCTCTTTAAAAACTCATTAAATTTGAGTCAGTTATGGAGATAAATTTCGCGTTCACTCGCAAGTTCCTTGTTCTTGAAATACAACGCTTGTGAAGTCGCCAAGGTCTGTTATTAGCGTGTATAGTCTTCCGCTCTGGCTCTTTCCCTAAACGAAGTCCATCCGGAGACCACTCGAAGTCTTAAGTTACGCAAAAAAAAGTAGATTACCTCATTATTTCCCCGCGACTCCCAACGAAAACGCCTCGACTGAATCCTGATGCATTACCAGCACCTGTCCTTGCCTTTAATGAGATCGCCGACTCGTTGAAAAGTCTTAATTGAAGTCGCGAATAATTTCGAAAAGTTTTTCGAACAAATTCCGTATAACGCTCGTTTTCTCCCTTTGTATTCCTAGCGTTTGAGACGATCCGCATAGAAGCCACCTTTAACATTTTAGGCGCACGCTTACCATGAATTACGAACTTATACCCTCAGACTATTACCACTACCCATCCGCACTTTAGTTAATATATTCAATCTACTCGCATTATTGAGATTCTATTTTAGATAAAAATGAATGAAATACGAGATCTGTTATTTTACAAATGCTCGGTGTCGAAATGGATTTTAAGGCTCGCACAACGAGTGACCATCAGATTCACCATATGCTACAACATGTATGCAATATTAGCATAATAATGAGTGAACAAAAAATTATAATAATTAACAACATCAAATCGTCGCGTCTTCGGTTGCTCCCCATCCCATGTAAAAACACTGTAAGTCACGGATTTGCACAGACCGTCATCGTTTCTTCATTGACTAACGGTTACCAACATTGATCAGAGCTTACGAAGGCCGTTTTTATTACAAAAGCCACAATCTTATAATAATTCATTTGCAGAGTCATTATTTAACAATTTTTCATTACGCGTAGATATTATATATTAAGAATGTGAGATATACATTGCCGTAAATTACACAGGTTTTTTACCTTTGGAGATATCAAAAACACTTTGCGCAGAATTAAAAATGTTACTTCGAAATTTACAAGAGATGTTTTTGTTTCTCATTTTAGTGAATATAATAGAGCATTAGTTCGGTTAATTGTTGCGCCAGAAGCATGGCGTGCTATCCTGCGACACATGCGCCTTGGATCGCCGATCCCAATATAGTGTGTGGTAGGCACTAATACACGAGTTCACTACGAGGGCAAGAAGTTTTACCACGGTAACATATTAACACATACATCACTAACGTATTTTTGATTTTTACTTAACTCGCTTTGATTAACGCACAAGCGAAAATCCTCAGCACTAACAAGCACGGATTTGGGGCTATTTACATCAATCAATTTAAACGAGCAAGTGATCGAATTAGATAACATTTCTTATAATGAGTTTTACCATAATTAATGTATAAAAATATCACCTTTGCACTTGTCTTTGGTATTTTACAATAATGCCGTTAAGTGGCAGTTGGAGGAACAAATTATTACAGAAACAAATAAGACACTTTCGAATAACATATTGTAAAACTAAGATTTAAAAACGTTAAAGAAAAATGTATCAATCTTCGATTTTTCTTCATTTTCACGAAATGTCCAATAAAAATTCTTGTTTATCATATATTTTTTTCGAAAGTTTGTTCATCTGTCTGTTAACCTAAAAACGCGAAAACGGAAAGGCACACAACGACCAAACGACCAAAACGTTCTTTTAAATCCCAATCCCATTCCAAGGGCCCAAGTTCGAATTTAATTAGCTAAAATCGGAAGATTCGAGTAATAAATGATCAAAAGTTTTTAACAAAATAGAAACCAAAAAATCTACATTCATATAATGCCTCGAAGTAAAAGACTTAGGAAATAGATTAATGTTAGGTTTTTCCTTTTTTTGGCAGGTATAAAAAATGACATTATAAGTTATACCTTTCATTAGCTAATTAAAACGGGAAGATTCAAGTCATAAAGTGATCAAATACTTTTATCACACAAGAATAAAACAATCAACATTCATAATGCCATGAATAAAAAGACCACGTTCAGGACAAAATAAATAAATCTCTAAAATAATGGCCACATACAGAGCAGCAGAAAATTGAGAACCGAAACAAAACCGATTAAATTGAATGAAATTAAAATTTAAAAACATTTATTCGTAATTTTCCCGGCAATGCCGGGTACATCAGCTAGTATAATATATACAAAAACGTGCCGACCAGTAACAAACGATAGTGAATACGCCCCAGCACAAAAACAGAACGATTCTTATTCTACAGCTAAATAGGAAACACTGGCTGAAGATGAGTAAAATTCATATGGAGAAGGTACGACAGTTCATAAATTTTATGCGAACCGAAAAAAGAGGAACGAAATAAATAACGATTTTCGGTTTCGGTTCAGAATTATCTTTTTTTCGGTTCGGGTTCACAATTATCTTTTTTTCGGTTCGGGTTCAGAATTATCTTTTTTCGGTTCGGTTCCACTCCAGCCAAAAATATCGGTTTTTTTCGGTTAGGTTCCGGTTCGATGCCCTGGTCCCCATAGGGGAACACCATCCTCCCCCTCCCTCCAAATAACAATCCCCGACGTTAATCCCGCTAATCCTCCTTCCGAAAAACCATTCGATTTTGATTAAAAAAGAAATCATTAGTATTGGCACCACTGCATCAAAGCAGACTCACTACATAAGTTCGCTTCTCCATTGAGCGCGCCTCACGCATGCTTCCATGTTTCTCGTCCAAACATAGAAACGTTGCATCTCTGCCAATGGCGTCACCTCCACTGGCGACGGGGCTTTCTTAATTTCTTATGGATCAGTATTCAGGAGGAGAGGAGGAAAGCAAAGGACGAACGTGTTTCGCCAATTCTCGAAAATTAGAAGTCGAGCACAGGTGCTAACATGGAACCGGATTTAATTTATTTGTAAACTTATGGGCGCGGTATTGACGAAAAAGAAAAGAGCCGGCTATAGAAATGCATGCGGGAACTTTTATCGCGAAAATTCGCGAGTCCAAGTTACATGGAAATGAAACCCGTGCTTTCCCACGGATTGCGGATTCCTTTTGGCCGCTACTGAACGCCATTCACGACGCCGCACTGCATCTAGTTAATGTAATTCCTCGGGAGACTCCATTAGGCCGGTATACACGTGTTATCACTTCGTCACACGCGCGATGTAATACAAGTTTCCACACCATTCCTTAAGATTTAGTAAACCCGACCGTGATCCCATAAACACCCACCTGCACGAAGAGAGCGTTCTTCTGAGAACAAACTTCCGGCTGTAGACATCAACGCAACAGCAGAGGAAAAATACTCGGATCCACAGCCAACTTACGAACAATCATTGTTAAGATCCGCACATTTACCAATATCGAGCGGCATACATACAAGACACGTGACCACGCATTCCGGACCGTCTCGACAAAATTGCAACCTAGGAGCGCTTGTATGACAACACCGACAGTGAAGTTGTAGTAAGAGCCCAGAGAATTCGCGCGTGCTTCGTTTCATAACGCTCCATTATTTACGATCGATTCTTAAGCATTAAAGCAGCTACATGCAATAGTGTATGCGAACAAACGTACATAGCAGACATCTATGCTATACATAAAACGATGTACGCAGAGCTCAACATCAATGAGGATCCATTCGCAGCATTTCATCATCACAACAATTACACCTTATTCAGAAAATCAACAATTTTTTCAAGCATCGAGATAAAATAACGACCGAGTACAAAGAAAATTGTTACTTACATTCCAAACGGCAAAATCCTTGTGCCGACCGATTATCCGGTTGTGCGGCAGGAACGAGGACGACTTATTTCAACGACGAGATAGCGCACGAGCGAGGAACGCTAAGGAGCGGGGACTCCGAAGAGAGAGAGAGAGGAAGTGCACGCTCGCCCTAAAAGCACGCAAATGCGTCGATCAGAGCGACTCCTTGGCACGGCGGCCGAACCCTCCGCCGAAGCACACGCGCCAGCGGGCTGGGAGTCAACGAGCCACTTCCGGAGCAAATCTTCGAGGAAGCACGCACACCTCCTCTTCCTCTTGAGCCTCCTCGGCTGCATATGGCCCTCCTCCCGACGCAGCCTCAAAACACTGTAGGCGCAAGGCGGCAGGGGGGCCCTCTCCCCCGTGTTATTCTTGCCCGCAAATCACTTTCCTTCCACACGGCAAACCACCCCTTTTGCCCCACCGCCACCCCTTTTGCCCCACCGCCCCTCCTCCCCCGCCCCCGACCCGTACTAAAAATAGAGCCAAGAACAACTGCCTTTCCTCCCCCCAGACTCGGATAGGTACCACTTTCACTCGAGTATGGCTTGCTAGGAAGCGGCGCCGGGATACAAAAGCCCAACGTCCAAACACTGCTCTACACCGCCACGCCGACGGTATATTTATCCAGGCGGTAACATCTCGCGAATTGCAGTTCGATTTATCCGGAGGTGAAAATTGGTCTCATCGTTGAACGAGTTGCGAAAAAAAGGCAAGAGAGAAAATAGCCGAGCGGAGAGGATGTGGCCACGAGGAAGGCGATGCGATATTAAGGTCGACGATCAGATGTTTATTAAAAAATATCGATGCCGTTCAAATTGTGCGGAATGTTCTATTTTGGGTGACGACTGAGTGTAGGAGGATGCAGGCCTATTTTTTTAATGCGACGATATTGAGATAACAATTAAAATGTTTCGCAAACTAGCAAATACTCTACGATCAAATAAAAAAATGATTTAACATCGACAATAATTTCGTAGATGAGATTACTTTTTATTCAGGAAAAAAAGTCGCGCTGGAGCTAATTTGACGTTCAGAAGGTTTAAGGATGAACAGCTGGCACGTGAGATATCTTTCACGTGCTCCGAATGAAAAACATCAAGTACTATCAGTGAATTCGGAGATTATTCCGACCTATAATTGCAAGCAAAGTAGATTGAACTTAACAGTTTATTATAGAAATATTACGCGTGCAAAGAAACAGACAAACGAGACCTCGTTCAAAGTAGAAAAATGGTCAAAAGTGAAATATTACAGCCAACATTTCCGAAAAAGAGAAATGGCTCCAATTAAGAACACGATATTAACGCTATTAATGATTTGTTGGTAACGATTCGTAACAGTTAAGGAATGTACACAAGTCACGTTAAAAGCTATGATCCCCATTCGAGAAAATGTTAAACCCTTGAAAAACGCAATCGTTAATTCTGCGATATTTTCAGTAGCGATTAGATCCAGATAATATGCGATCATTATAAATGCATCGAAGTTTCATTATAGGATAAGAGAATAAGTTGAATAAGCGTGAATCGGGATGTTTTGCGAAATTTCGCAATGTTAGTCATTCTAACGCATAAATTAGGCTATGGCTAAATATGTCTATCAACGTCTAAATTATTCCTCTGTTCTTTTCTTAACACTAAAGAGTCTAAATATTAGGCATTGTAAAAACGTTCATCTTTTTAGAGGAAAACAGAATTTAAACTACAACAGAATTCAGCTAATGATGATAAAGCACTTTTTATCTTCTTCTTGGGCGTAACGTCAAGAGACACATCAAAAAAGTCCTTGAAGCTTTAAGGTCAGACAATGGCAGCTTTACGAGCCGAAATTTTACGACGTCCAGAAATGGTCTAGAATACTTTCAGCGTTGAACGATGTTAAATCGGGCGTGTTAAGGGCTCCAAACACGCTCATGCTTAGTGTAAAACTTCTTGTTCATGAAAAGTTGTACAGCAAGCATCGAGCCTGAGGGTGCCCACATATGGCTGTTTTGCATGAAGCTCCTTTGGTGCCAGTTTTCTGTCGGGTTGAGTGCTTCGTCGCTGTGAACTACTGAGGAGAAGAGCGGCCACGGTATTGTCACAGTGTGAATTGCATCATATAATTACAGCAGTCATCGCGAAAGTAAACGTTCACAGTGGATGAGGGAATTACAAGATAAACTGAATGCAATACAAAACACATGTTGAAAACAATAGCTATTCTGATATAACTCTTTAACATCGATTCTTATCGGTATAAGATATTAAAAACCTTAAGTTATTATAAGGATTGAAATTGTCTCGAGTAACGTTACTAGCTTTATATTCAACACCCTTATGGGACGTTAAGACACCAGCTATCCCATATTCCCCCACCCAAGTGAAGCCTAGGTTGCTTGATTTCGTTAATCGCATGGAAACCTGCGTTTCCATGACCATAATCCATTCAAGGATGGTCTAAAATATGCCTCGGATAGCGATGCTCTAGCTCTATATACCTGTAAATTGCAGAGCCATTTGCAAAACAGTGAATGACAAAACACACAAATAAAAATAATTAAACAATTTTTCAACTAGTGAGCAGTTTTCATGAAGCATTATGGGAACAAAAACGAATAGATGTCGAACAGAAACACAAACTAATGGAAAACATCAAATACAATTATTTATTAACAAGTATGTTTTTAGCATGATCGTCACAATGATTTCTTTAAATAACTTTAAAAACAAGACACATCAAGCACACAAGCACGACAATCAAAGATACGTTTGGAGTTTTGAATAATTTTTGTAAATATATTCGTTAATAATGACGACTAGCACATGACAACAAAGTTGAAGCAACACAAATTAACATAAGAATCCACAACTCGCTGTCAATCAATACATTTTGCTGGTTCAAGACAGTCAGTTTATAAAAATCTTCATCGATGCATGTTCAACTTAGAGAGGAGGCGCCAAAAACTAGAAAAAGATGCAAGACCACAATATTTCAATCGGGTGAATAGAACTTTTTCAATTCAAGCGTACTTCAATTTCTTAATTCTCGAGTAGCCGAGTTTGCAGTTAGACGTTAGTGGGATATAATACCAACAATGAAGAGGAACTCTGTGGAATGGGTGAGTAAATAATTCGCAGTTTTCCGTGAGAATGCCAAAGACAACATAACTGATTACACTTTCCCTTGATGGCTGTTGTAAAATGAGAATTTTTCGCAATTCTGAGAAACATAAAACTCGAGTATTTTTCATCAAACTTGTTTTCTACGTCCGCATGTATATTGCATGAACTTACACCAGAAAATCGTATTTATGAGTCGCTTTTTTCGTAATGACTCATCGTGAAGACGATTTACTCGATCAACGAGAATTGAACCTCGGCACGTCAGATATAACGTATAACGTGATACTAGTCGGAGAATCCAAAGACTCAGCTCCCTGAAATATTGAATACTAAAACAATAAAGTAAACAGTGCTAAGCATCATATTATGGAGGCTGAAGTAGAGAAAAATGTCCCACAAATCTATTTATAAAAATGTATGCCGTTATCGACGACGCTATACCATGGAGTCAAATAACTTTCGAGTAAAATAGAACTTTCTGGACATCATGGGCAAAAGGAGAGAAAGCAGGTTTCAGGTAAGCCGACACCGAGATGCGTTTCATGAAATTGTAAGCACAAAAACAAATAGTTGATGTGTTAATAGCAATTAATAACACTAATTAAGTCTGATTCGTGTGCGATGCTGGAGCAAGGAAGGATTTTCTGATGGAAGAGTCAAAGAGAACATCGTATCTTACGGAAAGTTGACAAGCGAATCACTTAAAATTCCCTCCGCCGGGCGATCCAAAGGTGGTAGTCAAGAGTGGTAACCATTTGTATTCACCAGGAATGAAGCTCCTGCCTGCTCTGCGGTCAGATTTTATGAAGCGCTTTAATCAACGCAAACGAAATCATTACCGCAATTAGCGGACTGTCAAGAGAAAGACGTGTGGTTGAAAACTCATTTAAGATTTAAGCGACGATTTTCAAATGATTCGGTCAGAGATTAGTCTGTGATAAGAAAATGTAGAAATGCGCAATGCATATTTTCCTTCTTACGACGAGTGATTCATACGCAAATGCAGAAACATCCATTGAAAGAGAGCACGAGAAGAGAACTCAAAAGAGTCTACCCTTATACTTATTTAACTACAACATGGCCTCATACATGGAATACAAATGAATAACAATTAATATAAATAAAGAGCTTTTTGGACTTTTTCTAAATAATGAGGGAATTTCTGATAAAAAGACTTGAGTGAGAAGAAATAAATTCAGTTTGAACCTTTCAAATCCAGATATCTCGTGACCCGACGCTTTGCAGACTAGAACTTTCCGAACGTCTGGTAGTTAGCTAATAATAGCTATAAAAAGCAGAAGAGTAAGGTGTCCGAGTGGGAAAAGAATTAACAATGTGAACCAAACAATTATCAACGACTTACATAGGCGATGTCTAAATGGCAAGCGTCTATGAAAATATGCGAAACGATAGTCCCATGCATTTATATAGTATTAATTATTATTTATTAATTATTTATTTATAAAATAAATTGTTATTTTATTCATGGGAATTTAATTTCCATTTAATGATAAGAAAATGGTATCTAAATTACCATAGTCACTTTCTGAGTACTGTGTCATTTAAGGCGAGTACAACTTCCATGAACGTAGGTTTTGAACATTTTAAAAAAATTTCTTAGGCTGTGGGATCACAGAGCAAAGGAAAATCGAAACGCCATCTACGCCATGTGTCCACACCAGGGGTTTTTATCTGGATTAACAAAAATTCCAAAACCATTACGAACCAGTGATGTTTTCGGATTCGAGAGATTCAACCTGAACCTTAAATTCCGGCAACGGAGATGAGACAACAATTATTCATAACACAATAATCCCCGATATTATTATACAACTTAAAATGAAAGAAAAGAAAAATCAATTTTAAAAAAACTATTTTATTTCATCGTTTAAACGTCGTCTTAGGGTACAAAATATCGCTTCGACTTGGTTTATATATAAAACCTGTGGAGATATACTGCCAACGAGAGGAAACAAAAGGCAAGTGTAAAGAAACCAGTAAGAAGAACATACAAACAAAAGTGGGGGAAGAAATAATTAATACATACAAAGTAATCAATATATTGTAACTTTAGGCGATGTGTAGGCTTTGGAGGGATTGGGGGAAGGGAAGAAATAATTACTCCAAACAAAGTATTTATTCTATTTTATCTATGGAGGAGATTAGAGGTTTTGGAGGGTTTGGGAAAGGGATTGGTGTTTCGCGATGGATAAAAGCCCGAGTAGGAGGAGAAGAGATGACCATTAAAAAGCGTAGGTTGACTGCTTTCTAAGTGTGTGATAATTTCTAGTTTTTCTAGGATGTGGATTCTAGAACTATTATTTTCCAAATGTAGAATCGGAAGAATGGTTCCAGTCTATGAGATGCTTTACAAAATTGGAGGTGGAGGATTTCTTACGGAATAAGCGTTCGTATTCTTTAGCTCTAGTGTTCAAGTTCCGTCGTATTTGTCCGATACAAGTGCCATCACTCTCGTTATATGAAAGTTCATATATAATCCGGATTTTAGGAGTTAATCGTATTTTATCTTTACTGTTCGATATATATTTCCTCAGGTTATGAGTAATTACACACTTTGTATAGAGTAATTATTTCTTCCCTTCCCCCAATCCCTCCCAAACCAACACATCGCCTATAGATACAATATATTGATTAATTTGTATGTATTAATTATTTCTTCCCCCACTTTTGTTTGTATGTTCTTCTTAGTTATTTTTTCAAACATGCCTCAAGACTCAGCATCCTTAAATTACTAGCAACAGTCACAAACTAAGAGAACAGTCAGCATACGCTTGTTAATATCCATCTCTTCCCCTCCCACTACCCGCTTTTATCCATCGCTAAACGCCTACCCCTTCCCCCAACCCCTCCCAAAACCTCCATAGATACAATAGATTGATTACTTTGTATGGAGTCGTTATTTCTTCCCCCCGCTTTTGCTTGTTCTCATTGGTGGTCTCTTCACACATGCCTTTTGTTTCCACTCATTGGTAGTTTATCCACACCGGTTTTGTATATAAACCAAGTCACGGCGATATTTTGTACCTGAAGATAAAGCTCAACAGTTGAAACGCGGATCGTATTTTTGCTAAATAAAGTGTTCTTTTACAAACTGATTTTTCTTTTCTTTCATTTTAAGAAATGTAACTCCACTAAGTTACGGCTGAACAAATAAGTTTTATTCTTATACAACGTTTAAAGTTTTAAAATTAGGAGCAACAGGAAACAATATGGCCCTTATGTTACGCGTAATACGTTTTTGCCACGCAGTAACTTAATAAACAATCAGGTTTCCAGGCGTCTCGACCTGTTCATTTAGACTAAAAAACGTCTTCAGTATAATGATAATAACTGAATTAACGACTATTCATGCTTTTTAAGAATTTTTTTAGTTGTAAATCAACATGCATTATTGCTACTTTACATTTAAACTATAAAAATCTATGGTGTACATTTTCCACTAATCTACACAAACAACCCTTACCTGAGAAAAGTCCTTAATCAGAATCGCGTCTTCCACAAACTCTTCTTTATCTTCCAAGCTGGTCAATTACGTGATTAGTAATTCTTTCTCCGCTAATAAAGCGATAGATAATATCAAAACTTTGGTCCTTATATCCTTCGTGTGCCATTGTCTGACCTCTTAGATTCTTTCATTTCTTTTAGCAATTTGTAAGAGTAAAGGATCTAGTAAAATCAAAACAGAAATTTTGCATTGACGTGATATGTATCGATGGGATCGCGGTGGGTTCCAAATATATCACATATTTGCTTACACAGTTTCAAGAACCACTTACTGATCGGAAGGGTCAATATGTATTCTGTTGAACGAGTTAACAGAGAGGTTTTCGATAGGGTATCCATGATGCTGAGGTAGTCAATAACGGAAAATAATGTTAGCATAAATACATATATAGAAAACTCGATTTTCTGCCAAAAAAATCGTGAACATTTTTTGGGAAAGAACCTTATTTAATAAGGCAATATTTTATATTAATTTATAGGACGGTAGAACTATGAATGACACGAGAATACTCGTATAAATTATTTAATTGAATGCGTGCAAAAAGACGGACATGAATAATTCCTTCAAACGACTAAAGGAATAGACTCTGATAAAAATTTGTCGTAATGAAATCCATGCGACGGGAACTAGATCGAAGTGACGGCGAGCCGGGCGACTGCCCGATATCCCAAAAGTTTTCGGAGCGCTTCCCAGTCATCGATCTACACGTAGTATATAAAAGTTGACTAGCGATCGCTGAAAAGGCAGGAATCTAGATGGAATTGATTTTTTGTAGTCAAGGATTTAATTTATAAACAACAATAAGTAAATAAGCAAGTACGTTTAACCCCTTCAAACCTGGTGTACATTACAATGTACATTAATTTTGAGCATACTTTTCAAAGTTTTTTTTTCACATTATATTTTATTGAAACTTCGCTGAGCACTTAGTGTGACGTCTAATTTATCCATTATT
Organism: Tanypteryx hageni; assembly: GCA_028673005.1. Taxonomy (NCBI): domain Eukaryota; kingdom Metazoa; phylum Arthropoda; class Insecta; order Odonata; family Petaluridae; genus Tanypteryx; species Tanypteryx hageni. Next base: position 34,771,844 of record CM054120.1, on the reverse strand, counting down.
GGCGCATTTACTGCCATCTATTGCGGACTAGTTTAAGTTAAATGACATTAAATACAAGATGGCAAGAACTGAAAATAATTGCTCCAGGCAAGTGAAATTTCTTTTTTTGTTTTTGTCGTTGAAACATCACACTGATACCATTTTCTTTGAACTTAGATAAATAAACCTTCTTATTTCATTATAAAGTAATTCTGTACCCTTTTTGTTGATTTTTGGTTTTAACACGTTGCAATAGACATTTCAAAACTTCCTTAAAATAAAGATTTTTCGAATTTCTTTTTTCTATTTATTTTGAATCAAATTAGCATAATTGCACTGAAAAAAAATTTCCCCAAACAAAAAGTCAGGTTTGAAGGGCTTAAGACGGCTTCATAAAAATCGCCCTAACGGATGCTCTAAAATGGATTCCCGCGCGGGACGTCAATATAATTTGTATCTGAACGACATGAGAAGATCCGGGGATGCCCTGCCAATTCAACTCCATTTGCTTGAGGATAAGATTTCCATCCCCGAATAAAAGAAACCGGATAACTTGGAGCATAACTTCCAATCGGGAGACTGGAGTCAACGGGAAATGTATTTCTTTCCTTTTTAAGAAGTTTTACATTAACTTGCCTAAGAGCGAACGACTGGCTGGATAGATAGGTAGATGGGTTGCTGTATATTAAAATTCTCTAAAATGGAAGTCATTGCCGTGTATCTGAAAATTGGATTTTTGAAATTGATACATATCAGACACGAAATTGGACCTTGAAGATGCGGACAGCTGAAAGAATGAAGTTGAAATCGGTTTAAAAAGTCTCGAATAAGTCGAAAAATCTGTTTTTAACACATAAAAATTTGACTAATTATTATCTAATTTGAACTGGCGTAAAAGAAAGCCATTTGAAATCTCCCTGTTTATATATACATATATATATATACACACTGTTAAAATGTCGATTTTTCTATGTCAATGCCAAATTAGCCGGTCACTGCGAAAGTGGAATACTTAAGTAAAACTGATGGGCAAAATGATAGGAGATATGAACAAAACCCACTTCATAGCCTAATGAAATAAAAATTAGGCCTCTTCCGTGCTTAATAAACTGATTTTCTATTGAACAAAGTAAATCTCCCGTATCGCATAACTAAAAGAAATTGGTTTTTACCACTTTTCGCTCTGACCAGCTCAAATATACCTAAGTGTTGAGATGTGTTGACCAGTGTACATGCAGTCGGAATTATACATAGCTAAAAGCTATTTGAACGGAGGATACGTTTTAATGTCGGCTTAAATTGTTTTAAGATTTTAACTACGTAAATCAAATAAAATTGAGATATTAACAATGTTGATAAATTATTGGATCGTATTGTTTTTCAAAAACTGTAATTTAACAAATTGACTAAATATGACGAAGTAAAATATATTATGAACATTTTTAATATTAACAACTTGGACTGAGAACTAAGACACACAAAGTAAATTTAAGAGTGAGATTCTGAAAATTAGTCTTTTAAAAGTAGATTGGCAAGAAAAAAAACTATTGCACTGCATCCTCTTCAAAAGGGTTCGCCATTTTTTTCTAGCCGGCGGATCGCATTGAAATTCGTCAATGCACCGGTGGGCAGGATGAGACTTTGCATCAGTTGTTGTTTCGAGATTCTACGATATATTATAATTGAAAATCGTTTAATTTTTTGCGTTAACGCTCAACAATCAAGGTTACATGACAGTAATTTTAATTAACAAATACGAACTTGTCTGTGTTAAATCTCACCAATTGCTTCTTCATCACAGTTTCAGCAGCAGTAGGATGCCTCATCCGTTTTGCAAGCTGCTGGCCGTTAAACTTCTCAAAGACCATTTTTCACGTTCTAGTTCTAAAATTATTTTTCCTTTTAGTGCGACATAAAAGTTGGAGCGTTATTTTTCAAGTTAAGCACGAGGCATAAAAATTCCATGGCGGCAACTCGAATTTTACGAGCAATGCACACACGCACGGCGTCTCACAATTCGTGGCTTTTGTCACGAACACTGCACGTCTGCATTCGTTCCGGCAAACCAATGACGCACGCGTGCGTTGGGGGCACCAGACGGGTTAAACGACAGCTTCGTGAGTTTCCATGAAAAACAAATTCGTCACTCTTCTGCGAACCGTGAGATTCCCGAGTTATGGAGAGGGGTAAGACAAAAATAGCACTGCGTTAAATATGGCGAAATAACCAATAGCTATCGTTTGTCGAAACTTTTTTAAAAAATACCAATAAAAGATAGTAAGAGCTGATCAACCAAGAAGTTCCCCAAATAAAATTTAACTTTAAAGCATTTAATGCTCAAGAAATTCATTATAACATTCCTGCAAAGAGACGTCCATCGCAAATTTTTTCAAGAAAATAAAGTCATAACACAAGTCGATCACAAACACAAAGCGCGTTTGTCTTAACATTTAAAATTGCAGATTAAAATTCACAATGTAAGAGCTTAGAGAATAAAAATTCCCCAAGTTGTAGGAAGGAATATGGAGAGAACAAGGAACAAAAATTGCGGGGTGTAATTAAGAAAATCATCAGATATTAGTTGCCTTGATCAAAAAGAATGCTTTAACCATGGCACCAGAACAGATTTAGCATGCCACGCCGATTCACGAAAAAATGCTTAAGTTCAATGTTTTCATTCTAAAAACTATTTAACTTTTAAATTCGCTCCCTATCGTAATAATCACATTCAGAATGCATTGGGTTATAAAAATAACTTCGTAAATGAAATAGATATAATGAATTCAAACGTGGCACGCACGGAGGTTAAAAAAACTTAAATGCTAGTACAGGCTCCCAAAATAAAAACGCTGCCGACAAGAGCTAGAGAGTACTACACGAACGTTGCATTATATTTATATAATTATATAATATATTCATAAAATGCTATGTATGAAATATAGCTTTGTACGGGGCAGAAACATGGACGCTAAGGAAAAATGACATCAAATACTTGGAGAGCTTTGAAATGTGGACTTGGAGGAGAATGCTGAAGACAAAATGGACAGATAGGATGAAAAACGATGAAGTGTTACGAAGAGTAGAAGAGAGGCGAATTATTATACAGACTATTAGAAAGAGGAAGGCAAACTGGGTTGGGCATTACCTGAGGAGAGAGAGTATGATTAAAGACGTGTTCGAGGGAAAACTAGACGGAAAAAGGGAAGAGGTAGGAAAAGGTTTCAGCTGATAGACGATTTGAAAGGGAAAGAGAGTTATCAAGATATGAAGAGGACAGCGGAAAATAGGAGTATAGGGGGAATCAGGTTTAACCATGAATAAACACGGACCTGTCTACGGATAGACTACCTATGATGATGATAATATATCAGTCAAAACTAGTTTTAACTAGTCAAAACTAGTTTTTTTAACTGCTCTTCGTTGGAACCGGTATTGACTAGGCAGAACTGGACTTAACCAATGCCACATGATAAAACGAACGAGGCAATCATTGTTCAGAAGATGCATGTTGTTTGCAGGTTGGGGGCCGCCTGTTCGAGCACCTACTTTAATGAATCTTGTCCCGTACTCAGTACGATAATTGTGAATTAATAAAACATGCTGTTACATCCCGAAGTTACAATTTCTTTTTCTTCTAACTCAGCAAACACACAAAGTTTAACTCAATTCTAGTTTTGCCTCGTCAAAACCGGCTCCAACGAAAAGCAGTTGAGAAAACTAGTTTTTACGGTTTTTGGGTTTTAACGGTAATATATATATATATATATATATATATATATATATATATATATATATATATATATATATATATATATATATATAACAACTTACGGAAAAGGAAAGGTAAAATGAATATATGGATGTCAACAAGGTGTTGGGATGAGGAAACCCAGTGAGCACTCACCAATCAGACGACTTCAGGTTGGCGAGGCCCCGGGGATGTTCTCTCTCTGTAGCTGAAGAAGGAGTAGTTCCGAAAGCTTTACGTTTGTGATGTTTCTGTGTTTTTGTGTTATTTTACGTGTCGCTTCGACATCCCCGGGGCCTCGCCAACCTGAAGTCGTCTGATTGGTGAGTGCTCACTGGGTTTTCTCATCCCAACACCTTGTTGACATCTATATATATATATATATATATATATATATATATATATATATATATATATATATATATATATATATAAGCACAAGCTTAATTACTGGAGTACCTGAAGTCATCGAAAAATACTACGATATCTTTAATAAGAATGCAACTTTAAGAATATTGGGGAGATTATGACCATAAGATTTTACCGGAACCTTACACGAGACATTTTTCCGTACTTCAGACCAAAAATATCTACATCTACATTATACCCTGCAAGTCACCTTTTTGGTGGATGGCAGGGAGTGCAGTGCACCAAGGGTCCATAGTTTTCCTACGTTATCTTTTTCTATTATGGTCTCTTATCGTCCTAGGGAAAAACGATCCTCTATATCGCTCCGTTCTACAGTCGATCTCGCGAATCTTATCTTCACTGTCCTGCCTTCCGAGATACGTCGGGCTTCTGATAAGTCCTACTACCTCATTCGCTAGTCCCTCCGACATAAATTTTTCCAGTAGTTTAATTCTAGCCTGCAGCCTACGTTCCTCTAACGATGTCCATTTCAGATTTTCTATTAATGATGTTACGCTTTGTTTACTATCGTAATTCCTCTTTACAAATCTAGCTGCCCTGCGCTGAACCTTTTCTATCTCGTTAGTGAGTCCCTTTTCGTAAGGATCCCACACAGCTGAAGCATATTCGACCTGCGGTCGAACCAAGGATAAATAACATAATTCTTTCACTTTTTCGGAGCTATTTCGAACTATTCTCCCTATAAAGGCCAGCTTTTTGTTAGCGGCACCTATCAATCGGCGAATGTGGGTGTCCCACGAGAGATCACGATGGATCGTGACTCCGAGGTATTTAATCGAGTCTGAAACTGGAATCTCTACTCCGTCCAACGAATAATTATTATTCAACGAGATATATATATATATATATACATATATATATATATATATATATATAACAACTTACGGAAAAGGAAAGGTAAAATGAATATATGGATGTCAACAAGGTGTTGGGATGAGGAAACCCAGTGAGCACTCACCAATCAGACGACTTCAGGTTGGCGAGGCCCCGGGGATGTCGAAGCGACACACGTAAAATAACACAAAAACACAGAAACATCACAAACGTAAAGCTTTCGGAACTACTCCTTCTTCAGCTACAGAGAGAGAGCTCATCCCAACACCTTGTTGACATCCATATATATATATATATATATATATATATATATATATATATATATATATATATATATATATGAGAGCAAATAAGAAATTTAGCAAAGAAATTGTTCAGACAGTGAGAAAATTATTAAAATTTAACTTATTTTTAGTATGGATGGTTTCCTTATCTATTATAAATAGCTGCTTCTTACATAGGATATAAGAGGATATTAAGGTACTTCTAGAAGGGCTAGAGGCATAAAATTTGGCAGGATGATAGGTCTATTATAAATAGCTGCTTCTTACATAGGATATGAGGATATAATGTTAAGGTACTTCTAGAAGGGCTAGAGGCCTAAAATTTGGTAGGATGATAGGTCGCTGGAAACAACATACGGAAAAATAAAAAAATCCAAACATTAATTTTTAATGTGTTATTTTCGGCCACATTGTTCCATTTGAATACCCTATAAGAAAAGCATGGAAATCTGTGCAGGGAATTATAAAATTGTATTTTGAAATTAGTTAAAACTAAGATAGAGACTCAAGATTAAATAAGTTCTATAGCTGAAAGAATTTTGTTTATTATTTTTTAAGACAAAATTCAAATCGGTGCTGAAAAAAGTGACATTTTCAACAATCAAAACTACGCATCTACTGCCATGGCAACGAGTACAATGCATTTGCGTGGGAATTAGTCATCTGTATTGTAATAGCATCGATTCAATTCTTATTAATATGGAACTGATATGCTACTTACAATCGCGTTGATTTCAACCAAAGACGTAGACAATGTCATCATATTATGATGACGTCATAATCTTAAAACACGATACATCGCATTAACAAAATACATGACTCCTTTCAGTTATGAGGATTGGTGAACAATATATCATACTAGCTTTACTTTAGTACTTTTAACAAGAATCAGTGCAATATATTATAATGCCAGTGATTTAAAACTACAGTGAAAGTCCGATAATCCGGCACCATTGGGATTTAGGTGGTGCCAGTTTAACAGATATGCCGAACTATTGGATGATACCCAATACCCAAAGCCTCCTTAATTTCACTTTTTTACATGTTATACAGTAGGATAATATTTTTAAGTATAGTAATTTAAATAGCCTACATAATAATAAATGCTGTAGTACTGTAAATAGACTAATAATAATAAAGCAATGCATGTAAATAAAGTAAATTATTCACCAATATTGTACGGATGACTTCAGAAGTGATCCCCGTTATTGGCTTCCCTTAGGACCGCTTATCGATAAACTACTTATACAAAACATTAGCTAATTGATACAACTTCGGCTTATTCAAAGTTTGTCGCACATGCCTTCAGTAGCATCTGATTTAGCTAGAAATAATCGCAATTGGTCCTTTTGTTTCTTTATATCATAAATCGTAGATGATCCGTTGTTGAACTCATTCATGATAATATTTCGATTCTCGCCTTTCTTAAGTCGATCTATTATCTTTAATTTCTGGTGTAGTGTCAAAGTTACATGCATTCAATTGCCACCTTTACCACCTCTGCTCACATTAGAAGCCATAATATATGACGGATGGCTTAAAAAGAAAATGTGATAAACACAACACAGACTTTGCGTTCGGCAACACGGAAAACGGCAGACTCCAGTGCGAGAGAGGCGCGTTCGACTAGCGAAACTCGTCCAACTATTGAGTGAGCCCCGGGCTGCCAGATGCCGAACAATCGGGAGTTCCGGACAACCAGATGACGGACTAATGGAATTTTACTGTACTTCGTAAAGTTTTGACGACGTCATAATTCCAAAACGTGAAATTTTAGCAAAACGTGAAAATAAATTAACGTCGTATTGCGTAAAGTTTTCCCAGAAATTTTTTAACTCCTATCATAACGCGACACTTTCATGAAAATCTTTATGACTCTGTGACGTGGATATGTAGCTGCAGTGAACTAAAGAAACTTTTGCTGGCCTTGCCTTTTGTTTTCTTCAGAAAAAAGTGTTTGGAGTAGGACTGGTTTTGAAGATTTAAACAATTTTTCCAAGGCGCAAAAGAGACACAAACAGTCTCAGAATCATATCGTGTCACTCAAGCAGCTGAAACACTTCGGAAAGACCCGTATTGAGTTCAGTCTGATTGAACAGTTTCGTCTATCGGTAGAAAAACATAATGAAAATGTGAAGAAGATCAGACAAATTCTTAGCCGCCTAATTAAAGTTGCTTGTTTTCTAGGAAAACAAGGCCTTGCTTTTCGGGGCCACGATGAATCAAAGAGCTCTTTAAATAGGGGGAATTAATGTGAACTGATAAATGAACTCGGAGAGTTAGACAGTGACTCCACTCACTCCACCCGTGCTTTTTGTCTTTCTTTTGCCTTTCGTTCTTTCTCCACCCTTGGTCTCTCCACTCCGGCACAGTCGACTTTGGTCGCTGTCGAAGGAACGTCGCCCTTGAAAACGCCCACTTAGTGGGCGAAATGCATCGGGCTATTACCACTGTTTTTTGGCTGGAGTTTTTAACTTTCATTCAGTGACATAAGAAATCACCTTGAGAGATCTAGTTTTTTCAGAACTGTCCAGTGACATCCAAAACGACATTATTGCATCAATTTCTGAGTTGATGACTGAAGAAATAAAAAAAGGGATCCGCCAAGCTCCCTTTTTGTGGCTGTAATTTTGGACGATGCAACTGACATTGCGACAAAATCACAATTGTCAGCTTTACTACGATACATGACCATTGAGGGTACTATTGAAGAAAGGTTTTTGGACTTTAAAGATGTAAGTAGTGACCGAAGAGCGAATTCCCTTGCACAGCATGTTTTCGGCGTCTTAAAAGATTTCGACTGTGAGAGTAAGTTAGTGGCTCAGACATATGATGGAGCTGTTGTAATGGCAGGTGTCACTTTCTAGCTTCGGAATGTCTTTCAGCCAATCAACCAAGAGGACGGAAACTCTAGATGCAGAAGTTAAGAAGCGATTTCCCACTTTAGCCCCAACACGTTGGAATCACAACAACAGACTTCTGGAAACGGTATATGAGTATAAAGAACAAATGCAGAGCTTGCTGAATGGAATGATCGATGAAGCTGAGAAATGGGATTCTTTCAAACCTACAAGATTTCGTCTTTAATTTCTTTCTTGCTGTGTTTTCTTCTATATACCCCCAGGACGTGTTATTTCAAGTAATCCAGAAAAAAGTTTGTTTCTGTATTAAAAAAGTTGAGGATTATTCCTATTATATATTAAAAATTAGAGAATATTTTGATAGTATATGGGACATAGTGAATACGGCATGTTCAAATAACGATGATTCATCACAAAGAAAAACTTACTATCATCTCAAGCGAAGACAAAAAGTCTTCGTATAGGAGAATTTTTTTTGAAATTATTGATGTAATTTGCATGGATATCGCCGACAGGTTCAGTGACAATTCGAGACTCAAATTTTTAAATTTGTTAGATACAAGACACTTTCAGGATTTCCAAAAACTGTTTCCAGAAGAAAGATTTTTGCTTAAAACAGACTTACGGCAAGTTCTGTGATTTTTCGAGCCAGAGAAGTGAGCTCTCTGTGCTTTACAAAGACCCCGACTTGTATAAAAACAACGTTGTAGAGCTAAATCACTATCTGAAATCGTCGGACTTAACTGATGTATTTCCCGAAATGTTCAGACTCACAGAACTAACTATCACCATCCTAGCATCCAGTTCTTCTGTGGAGATCCTCCTCTGCATTGAAGAGGATTAAAACTTACCTGCAAAACACACAAGGCCACGAACGACTGTCATTTCTTGCTCTTTTAAGCATTGAGAAGGATTTGTTGCTGAAATTACGCCGGGATCCAACGTTTAACGACAGCGTGACTGACATCTTCGCTAGAAGAAACCGGAGAGTAGAACTACACTACAAAAAATGAGGCGCTTGTACATTTTATAACATTATATTTTGTTTTTTTTTGCGTATCGGTGTAAAACAGCTTCCCCTATTTCAGTAATCACGCCTCGCCACTGTTTGCAATGTTTTATCAGGATACGTACTAAAAGGCACGGATAGTGATGCAATAATCTTCATTAACTAAATATACTAATTTTTCCATAAATTTTAGAGTAACAGGCTATTTTCTTATTAATGATTATTTTTATTTATAATACAGGACGATCCGAGTCACGAAACTTGAAATACGAATAATTGGACGTGAGCCGATTGGAAATTACGGACAGATGACTCAATTTCGCGGAAAATTATAAGTATTTAACGAGAACTCTTGCAATTTATTATTTTATATGTGTTCTGCCTGGCTCAGGAGGTGTTGCCTTGGAGATAGCGTTGGTTTATTGACGAGTTTAGATTTTGGTGTATGGTGATTTTTTAAAGCGCTTGCAGTATGCAAGCCGCAACAACTTGTTTTAGAAGTTGATCATAATAATACTATAAAAAATACAAATAAGAAACGATGGTAAATAATGTCATTGTGGATAATTGATAGAAAAAATAATGGTATGAAGTTAGAAATATAGTAAAATCTCGTTCGAAACTCAAGGGACAAAAAATTCATAGCTTCGAATTAAACGGTTCAAATTATCCGATATTTCATTTTGACGCCAAAATTTGAAGTTTAAAATTCTTGTTTGCTCGCATGGTAACGAATGCCGTTGTCGTCACCTAGCAGGTGTTTCATCGGTTGTATTAGGTAAATCATCTAATTCTACGCAGGATTCAAAGAATTTTCAAGCTCGTCTTATGGGTAAAATCAACCTGATATATCAGAATTCTCCAAAAATCATAAGATGGTTGTGAAAACCAAATGCATATTTCGGCTACAAAGCATTCATCAACGGTGGTGATTCCCCGATATTATATTCTAGAATTTACTATCGGTGAATTTATGATGGCAGTCTATTAGCCAAAATACGCTTTCGGTTTTCATAACATCATATGACTTTTGGAGAACTACGATTTATCAGTTCGACGCAGAATGCGTAGAAGATTACTCACATATGCAATAAACTAACAGGTATACATTAAAATGGAGACATTAACGTAAAAAATATATCACATGAAAGTGAAAAACGACTGTAAAATGAAACGAGTCATCAATGTATTAATTCATATCACCGTCTTTTGAAATATCCATTAGTTTTACTTCCCTTTGAGACTTACTCGTATTTCTCGAATGCTAATGCGATTGATTTATCCATTGCTTTGATGACATCGTCATCTAGTTCAGTACATTTCATTAGTGATTCGAGCACAGCAAGCTCTTTGCGGGTAGGGCGTGCAGGTTCAACGAAGCTCTCCTCTTCATCCTCTTCTCTCTCGCTCCCTGGAGCTGCTGTGGAAGTAGTCTTTGTCGACTGCGAGAATGCCCATTGAATCCATGCATTATCCGGAAGTTGCTACCAAGCAATCAACATTTGCGGAATCTTCGAAATGTGATAGGCTGGCAATTTGAGGCCTCAGTTAGACCCAGCCTCCTAAGTCCGATGTCGTATTTTCGATTTTGACTTCACTTTTCTTGTTTGCAAACCTAGCTTTTGCAAAGCAATTAGCAATGACGATACAGCATCCCACGCTACAATTATGTTTCTCATGGCATCGAGGACATTCTATTTCCTGATATCTGCCACAGGAATGTACCGCATAATCTTGCGAAGATAATGTTACCGACAGCTTTTGGTATGACCTTTTAAGGCGCTTGATAAGTCCCAGGTCTAGGAGGTGCATGCAACTCGCCGTGTTTGCGGGCAGAAATAGAACACATACGTATTTCAAATCCACCGTATTTCAAAATAAACATACTAAAAACCACGAAAACCCTATTCTGTTGGCGGGGGAATGGTAATTACAGATACAAAGAAATAGCCGATATCTAACGATTTTTTCCTACATTCGATAAATTCCTGCTTTTCTATAACTCAAGTGTCATTCACCCACTTCAACTACACGCCATTTCCTATTGTGATGAATCCAAATTATTACACAAGACCAACTAAAATTATCTGGACATGGAATCAGATACCATTGATATCCCCGTATTAACTAAAGCCAGAACACGAAATACATGAATCCACGAAGTTTCCTTTTTATCGAAGAAAAACTTAACTACTGTTAACAAAATTTGTAATTTCCTCAGCGCTGAGACGCGTTTCAATTGATGGGGCTTGTGTGTAAGATTGCTGCAAATTGTTAGAGCTGCGATGAAATTCTACCTCACGGAGATTAATGCTCTATCCACGAGACCTAGACAATTCGCTGATTGACTTTGGAGATTGTAAGGCATGGCTCAAAGTCGTGACTTGAGTTGATTGTGACACATATTCTTGTCTAGCTGGAGTTCAGTTTCCACATAACAAATCACAAAAAGCATGAGAAAATCACTCACGTGAGACGAATTCTTTTCGACAATGCTCGAAACTTTAACTCGATCACTTGAGTTAATATAACGCAATACTCAACAGAAAATTACAAGATGTTTCAATATATTATTTAAGCATTTCATCTCTTTTGTGTAATAAGTAACGGTTATTATGAGATCCACTAACCGATGCCTCAATCGATTAGCAATTCTGGGGAAAAGGAATAGTCTGTTTCTGAGAAATGTTGTAGATGTTGTAGATTCAGCATATAAAATGCACCCATGACTCCAAGAGGTGATTGTGGTGGGAAGACCAGATTTGGAGGAAGAAAAACGTGGACAATACGTGATTTGGTCTTTTTGTAATTAATGTACGCATAAGAGCATGTTAAAAAAAATTGGCGCAGTATATTGTAGCGTGAAGTACTTTTAAGAAAATTTTAAAATTTCAAAACATCGGTGCAATATCTATTGCAGAAAATTTTTCATACACTTATACGTAAGGTCCCACTACACTCTTTCCTGATTGGAAGGGACTCCATATGTTTGACAATTCACTCCGAAGACTTGATGAGGATCACTTAATACTTATAATTTGGCTTAATCCCTCTTCTGCCAATATTCCTTACTATCTGGCCGTATGAGAGCTAAAGTATTAGAAGTATTATTTATGGCACAAAGACCTACAAGTAATAATTATGCGTTCATTTTATTAGTTCAGTTCAGAAAATGAGTCATATGCACTATTGGACTACTATTACAGAAACCACTTCCGAGGGAGTTGAATTTTTAAATTTTAATTTTTAAGTAAAATATCAACTTCTCAACGGGTTGAAAGAGAGCAGTACACGACTCAATAAATTGTTATGTAAAAGCAATAAGGCTGTTACACTGCAGATATGGAACATACACTTGAGCTCTATATTATTGAAAACCATGTTAGGATATTATGACTTTATTGCACCCAAACTCTATTCCCAATCCCGCCTATCGCCGATTTATTGAGATTAGAAGCACTGTTTCTACAAAAACACAACCGCGGTAAATTCTCTCCGACACTAAATGCAATTAGTATACTGATAACCTCGTATGTTTGTTTGTTTGTACGGAATTTCTGGCTAATCAACCTCTTGGATTATTATAGCCACAACTCCTTCCATAAAGAACACACAAGGAAGGAGGGAAACCCGGTGTCTCCATTAGCCTACTCTTTACAAAGAGCACCAAGGGGGCCAACTGCTTAACGTCCCTTCCAAACGACGAAGTGCTGACTTGCGCGGTCTCCCCAAATCACACAAGTAGGGAACAGAACGATTTTAAAATCCGATCTGCACCGGATTCGAACCTGGGACCGCTGTGTGGAAGGCCAACGCTCTAACCACTCTGCCACCGCCATCCCCCTCATATATGTGAGAATCGAACTTGATAAATAACTGCACCATACATAAATATGAAGTAGAATGTGGACTGGCAAAGCCAAACAGGCGCTAAAGCAGGGGTGAGCAACCTACGGCCCGAGGGCTGCATGTGGACCTTGAGGGAGTTTTATTCAGCTCGCGAAGGTATGATGAAAAAGGGTTCTATAAAATTTAACTGGTAAATTCATATTTTTTAAATTCAAATTATTATATCTTAATCCGGCCGGCTGAAGCGTTGGCAACTTCCAGCGCGGCCCGCAACCACCAATTTAGCCCGCCATGTAGAAAAGGTTGCCCAACCGTGCTAAAGCATTATTGCTAGAGAAGGATTAACGCGTGACGTCAGAGGACTAGGGAGAGCAACACAGTAGCTGGGCGTAAAACTCGATATATTATCTAATGTCGTTGGATGCTATATAACTATTTTTTGTGAAATGTGGCATATGTAGTATCGTTCATGACACCGAGCTCTATGACTGAATGAATATTAATGAACATCGTCAGATATATTTTTCAATCAATCGACATTTTGTGAAAATCAAAAAGAATAAACATTCCCATGTTACTTCGTTATGTCGTTCACCCCTTCAGAGTATGTATTCTGGATGATTGTGTGAGTAAACACGAGATATTATTCGATTTCTTCAGATTGTTTAGGCCCTAGAATAGCGCACAAACAGACAGGAATACGGCAGGGCGAAAATTTCTTTGAATTCGGGGATACATAAAACGTAAGGCATACATACATACATCTCATTAAAATCTCGAAATCGAATTTATTTTCGCGATTACAAAACATTATATACTACTTATGTGAGAAAGTAAAAATACAAATTTGATCAGCCGGACGAGATTCCTGAACGACCCTGCAAAATCCGGGACTCTTGGAATAACCAGGACGTGCCGTCATCTTATACTAGGATTGCCACCTTATGAATTGATGATTCCGGGAGATATACATCGTATGAGTAGTTAATTCCGGGAGAAATTCCTCTTCTGAGCAGTTGATTCCGGGAGATTTTTTTCTAGGTTAAAAAACAACCAATGAGAGCAATAAAATTTGATTTATTCATTATTTAGAATACATGAATATTTAACCTTAATTTTTTCTACAGTAGTGCATAAATAATAATAATAATAATCTATTTAAAATAGCATTTATTTAAAAAGCCATACTTTATTTATTAAATTTTAATTTACTTCGAGTAGCCTCCTAAAGATAAGGTTTTTATTAGTAAAAAGGCATGGAAATCTTTAGAAGAACAATTAAAATAGTTATATACTTGAATTTATGCCTTGACATGACCCCCGATTGATTAGTTTCGATATTTAAACCACAATTTACCAACAATAGTGAACAAAAGTTCGTAAGCTGCGTTAGACATGGAACTGAAAGCACAAATGATATAATTTTCCTTAAATTCTCCGCCAAATCTGTCGCAAGAAATCGACCCATTTTAAGTCCACCCATTTAGTATTAGCCATAACAACTTCACAGACAAGTATAAGTACACAAGTACAAGTACACAGAAATCTTCATATATTTATCTTCCTCGATAGGTAATTTCAGTTCCTCCAAGTTTTCCGAGGCCATCCCAGGTAATTTATTTTTCCGTTGATGACATTCTCTAACTTTTTAATTCGGATTTTTCAAAACCATACCATTTATCGAGAAAAGTTAAGCATCTTTGAAAACAACTTGTCTTCATCTTTGGTTAAATTAAATCTATCAACGTCTTTTAAGCAGCTCAATGTAGAAAGTGTTAGCTGTCCATAAAATTTATAATTTTTCCATTAACAGTCTTTTTGCGAATGTCTAGCATCAGCGTATGTTACTCTGTGCAAATTACATAATCATTTTCTAGAATTTAACCATTCTGTTAAAAATTCTAAACAAATTACGCAAAAAATAACAGTAGCAAAGTGCAAGGGAATTTTCATTTTTAAATGTTATTCATATTATATAGCTGAACATTCTTCTTCAACTTCTTCCAAAAAATATTCTTTCAGAGCCAGCTAATTTGAGAGCACTCGTTCGATAACTGGTAGCAATGGCAGCCATCTTGTTGGTCCATGCCGCAGAATTTTGCTTATACTCAATTTCAACCAATTGACAGAATGTTTTTAATTATTTTGTGCTCTTAGATTAAGCAGAATACTTACTGTATATTTTATAACTAATAATTCTACATCAAAAGAAAGATCTTTAAAAGCGTATTTACCGCAGTTGTGTAAGATGTGACATTTACAGTTTGCTTTTAAATTCTGTTGTTACCCATGGCAAGTTTTTGATAAACTGAATTCTTTATACCAAAGTTTACTGGTGCATCTGTGGACAAAGAAGACTGACTGTATATGTAGATGGTTTTCCTCTAGAACCCGAATCAGTTGATCTTCGATGGAAATACTTGTTTCGGTGGGATCCTGATAAAAGTCCAAAAGACCTTGTCTTAAACCTTCTTTAGGCGAAAAGTAATGTACCTCGACAGGATACATTTGTAAATTTCCCTTTTTTGAAGAATCAGTGCCAAAAGAAAAATAATTAGCCTCCAACAAATCTTGTAAAAACAGTTCTTGGGCAGCAGGAGAGAGAATACTATCACAGATGATTATGCATTTTGCTCTGCCACATGCTATTTTTTGCAATGCAGGAATCAGTCAATAAAACAGCAAACAACGCATTACTGCAATCTTGCATATTGTTACTGCGATGATGTTTCACTCCCTGATGAACTAAGGCAGTGCTCTCCAACCGATGTGCCGTGACGAAGTACTTACAATTAATGTGCCGCGGGACGTTCGCGTTTTATTCAAGGGAAAATCCGAATTTGTAATTCTCAAGCTAAAAACGAGCTTAAGAAGTTTCTTCATCTGCGGACTTATCAACTAATGATTTTCCCTAAAAACTCGAGAGGAATTCATTGAACTAAGGAGTGAACGCAGTCTTAAGCTGAAGTTATATGATATGCCTCTGGATGAGTTTTTACTGCGAGGAATGAATACCCAACCATTGCTGAGCGTGCAATTGATGTGTTGTTACCGTTTTCTACAACATATTTATGTGAATTGAGTTTTTCAACATTGTCCCTGATTAAGAATAATAAGAGGTAGTGTCTGAAGTACTTCGATCAGGAACTTCGAGTGGCTCTTTTCACCATGAAAAGACTGTTCTTCAAGACAGGGACAGGTTTCTCACTAATAAACATTATTTAATAAAGTACTGTTTTTTAATCCGGTTTTTGAAAACCCAAGTCAGTAGACGTTAGTTCTTCCATTAAATGTGAAACTATAAGAAATCATTATAAAAAGTAATATGAAAACTACTTATGTCCTCATGCATCTTCAGATATTTATTATAGGGAACACATTTATTATAGGGAAAATATTTTCACGGTCTCTTCGATTTCGCTATAATCGTGTTGTAGTACATCGGAACATTGTGATATTGGTAAAACGTTCGAAAATTTAATTTTAGATTTATTTCACAAATCCACTGAATTATATAAATGAATTATAGCCACAATTTATTCCCTTCTAAAGAAAATATTTTATTTTTCATTCATTTATTATGGCGGTTATTTTAATTAAATTATTTTCTGATGTTGTTGCTAAATCGTTGTAATAAAAGTCTTCAACCAAATTTCGTGTGAAATTAATTTCGGTGTGCCGCGATGAATGAAAAAATATGTTTGCCGTGAAATAAAAAAGGTTGGAGAGCTCTGAACTAAGGTAACTTCACTCGCAGTAATTAAGTGCTCTATATTAGAGTTTATCCATTGAAAAAAATTGGATATTGCCGGAGACGTGTTTTATGACCTGCAGCTAACTTTTATCGATTTCGCCCAAGAGTGCAATATTTACGAAAGAAACACAGTAGACTGTACTTTTTTCACTTTGTTATTCTCAACACCTCCAGCCATCGTCGACTTGATGTTCTTTTCCACGCAGGAATCATTGGACCAGAAAAATATACTTTGCTCAGTTTATTTCTCCCTTTACGTTGTCCTGAATGGTTGGTTTAAACTATCAGTTTATTGAAAAATCTGCTAGTTGGATGTGCACGAACCTTTGGCGTGCATCCCACTCCGGGATTTATGTTACCGTTTTCATAATTTGGTCACGCTTTCCCATGAAGGACGACTAGAGTTTTTGTATCAGCTCGCAGATGTTCAAACGGTAAAATCACGACGCTTCATTGTTGGCAGATTTGAAGATAATTTTGCAATAGAAACGAAAAAATAAAACTGCACTGTTCTTATTTAACTTCTTCTTTATTTCTATTATTGTTGATTACTCCTTTGATTTGTATGGTTACATGTGAGCACGCTTCAGCGATTCTACGGGTTAATGAAAAATTCATCAGCGATTCCGCATTTGCATATTGAAATTTCCAAAGTTTTATGAAATGATACGTCTTACTGTAGAAGTCATATCCTGACTTCTTTGGTATTTTTCAATAAAAATATTCTACTCTTGTGATAAACGCTTCATAAACAAGTTAAAATATTTAATCATCCCGATGATGATCTATGCAGAAATACATTTTATCTGACTCGCACGCAAAGTTAAATCATTAACCGACAGTATCAACGCGATCTGTACATCAAATGGGATAACCAAAATCATTTGAACATAAAGTCCTCGACTAATAGGTTTTCACTACAACACGATTAACCGATTACGGAACACTTTTCACACAACACGGCCTCTTCTCGATATAACACGGCATACTATCTTCTGGGACAGGGTTCGGCAATCTTTCACAAGTAGCTTGGTAAATTCACGTCAATCTCAGAAATATGGGTAGAGCCACTATCACTCACGAGTAGTTTGTCAGTAGATTACGACGCAGCTTTAAGGTAGCCAGAGCAATTAATGGCGCCATGTGTTGCTATCGTCAGCTCTTTAAAGAATACGAGAGGATGGCAGAGAGCGGAAGTATTCTTTACTATTTATGTAATCACGTCAAATAAAGATAAATATTAATGGCTTTGTATAATGTCTAATGACTTAAAACGAAGTATCAGAAGCGATGTCAAGACAATGTTGAATTTTTCATTACAGATCCATTAATAAAACAATCGAAAATTATTAAAAACATACCTCACTTGAAATGAGTAGTAGTAAACTTTGCGTTAACGCCCATTCCTTCGTCGTTAATTATCCATTTCATTTCACTTACAAACGCTGCGTGTATACGTAAGGAAAATGAGGGTATTTACGTATTTATAGCAGATCTTGTTTACTTCAGTACCTAAGGAGACTGTTTCCGTTGACAACCACGGAAAATGTGCAGGGAAAGAAATATACAATTTGATGTTATATGCTTCGTTACCTATGTTATGTTATGTTGTTATGTTATGTTATATTATTAGATATGATGGAAAGTTCATTTTTTGTTTATAGTGGCACCCCTGATGGGGTTTTGAGAACTGTTTATATCAGTTTCTTATTTTGTCTGCCTTTAAGTCCTAATATATATGGGAATGAGCTTCACGGCACACACACAATGACAAAAGCTAACAAATCTCCAAATGCAGTACTTTAAAGTTGAGATACTCGACTAAGAAAAGGGAAAGGAGGGAAAATTAAAAAAAAAATTGAAAATTGAAAATTGAATACACGGAAACCTCACCCATACAACCAGACACTCCACCTGCCGTTTAGAGGCTAACGATTAGTATTAAATAATGTAAATGAAACTTCCTCTATTTATATTTCAGCCTAATATTTAACACAAAATGAAAATAATTTATAGTATTAATGATTAAATTTTACGTGTTGTTTCTCTTTTATCCCTCTCTCTTGCTCCCTCACACCAGCTACCTTCCGTTTCATATTATTTCTTATGGGAAATACATTCTCGTTCAGTATGATTTCGCTTAACACGGTGCTTTCTAGGAAGGCATCTACCGTTTTAAGTGAGGGTACTGTATACACAAACTATCCTCTATATCAGCGGTGCCCAAACTTTTCTAATGGCGGGCCACATCAGAGGTTGCGAATCCCTTGGCGGGCCGCGTTGGAAGTTGCCAATTCTTCGGCGGGCCGGATTGGAGATTAAATCGGAAGTTTTTTATATAATCTGTGGAGCCACATAAGTGAAAATCAAGTCTAAATCAGATTTTCATGGCTAACATTTTTTTATAAGTATGAGTATTAAATTCGGTGAATGTTCGAGTCTTTTTTTCACAATAAAATAGTTCCAAGTAAAGAACTATGTCACTTAGAAATGAATGATTAAAATACTACACCTTCGAATCAGTATTCCTGTGAGCTTCAAGCTCACCAGCAATGAATTCATTTATATAAAGGTGCTAAGGAAGCGTGGCCCGTGAATAAGACATAATTAGAGACATGGGGAAATATTTAAAGTTAACCAAATGCTGATATGAAACAGCTGGGCTGCTGACATTCCGCTTAAGCAACAGAAATTAAACCATCTTACTAGAATGCGTGTTATAAGAACAGGCATGAAGAACATATAAAGAAAGCGACTTATTGATACTACGATCAGGTGCTTATGTAAATGCGATTCCTTCGCTTATAGAATGAGTCGCGAAGGTCTATTTCATGACATGATGCATTCATAAGCAATTCCCGCGGTGCCGATGCCACTAACCTATCAATAAAGTCGCTGTGTTTTTATCGTGGATTCACCAACTCGCAGACAATTTTTTCCTCATTTAGTCGATGGAACCCATTTATTAAATCTGCTTGATATGTGCCATTCCGAGACATGATGATAAAAAGCAGAGGGAACCCAATACAGTTTTTAAAACTAAGTATATTAAATAACTATCGAAACTGAGTCATCGTGTTATTTTAAGTTGGTGGCAATAAGTTTTTCCTGGCCTTTGCATTATTTTTTTCGGAAAAATGTCTATTAATTTTGAGAAAGCAGTTTGTTCTCTGCCTGTTGAGTTTAATGTTTTCTCTAATGCCGTTTATATTTGTGTATATACAATGAAAGGCGTTGAGCCCATCGTGCTAGAGGTCATGATTAATTTCAAAAGTGAATTACTGAGTTCACCTCGTGGCTTGAATCCAATAGATGATATAAGTAACTGCTATAAGGATAAAAATAGGCGAGTAAATCACATGTACATTTCACCGATTTTGAAAGATTTCACAGCATTCAAAGGAACTGAAATGAGCTCAGTTTATTTATTAAGTCATATGACACTGTAAAACGCTAACTGCGTGTTTTCGGAGTTGTCTTGGAACTAGTGTAGATATACATCAAACTGTTTGATAAATCATAAGTGAGCACCAAAAACGTTTGTCTTCATATGAAACTAATACAAGTCGCAAAAATGCTCAAAAATATAACCATTATTACCTCATTCATCACATCTACACATCTCACCTGGTAGTACGAAAAAGTGAATATTTTGTTCCTCAATGTAATATTAAATTTCAGTTTTGAAAGAACTAATTTACTTTTCCGGCAAGAAATGAAGATTACACAATGTTACAACATTACATCTTCCGCAATAAGCCTCTTAAATGCTTATGATTATCGCAACTGGAACCGAAAATTGCGACACATCCGGCAAAAATGCCATTTGAAATGAATTCTCCTGCGTCATGAAAGTCGCCAGTAATCTAGAATTGAGTCATTTATTCCCCACCTTGCCTATGTTAGACGAGTCCTCCGCCATACAAAAATTACATTTCCGTGAGGCAACATTCAATAATTTACCACATCTTCCCCAAATTCCGATTGCCAAAAAATATTTTCCGATATAAGGATTAATGGCAGAAAATTCTCCCACGCCATTGTATGTGTTCTTTTAAGAAGATCCTCACAAAACATTCGAATAACACCAACGCCGTCTTTTTCTTCGACAAATGCTGATTACGCAATATCGAGCACGAATTCTCACAAATGTGAGGTTTCAATCGATGACACCGCAAACGATTGCAGTTGAGAGACTATGCTTAGAAGATGTACGAGACGCAAGGATCTGTGCGATGCCGTAGAAGCCACTAAAACCAACCCATGTCAGGAGATTAGAATCAATCCTATTTTTTCTCATCTCATCTCTAGAATTCGGAACGATGGATCCGTTCGAACTGCCGGATTTCCTCCTTCAGCTAATCATATCCTCAAAATATATCAGACCAATTCAATCAGGAGTTCTAATTAAATCCGAAACTTCATCACTGGATTAGTCCGTTCTAAATTTATATGAAAGCTGGTTCCTTGCCAGTCGTCCTCTTTCCTCCAACGGACCCTAACTTTGCACATTTATAAGCGCCGTGACACTAACCGCATTCGTCCATCCGCCTCTTGCATGGTCCAGGCGACGGATTTCGACCATCTCGACCGAAACCTTACTTCTCTCAGCGTATACCTTTGCGCGGATTTCCGTCAGGTAAGCGCGAATGGTGTGGTAGTTCTGCTGTGATGCGGTGTGAACTGAGCCACGGAGCGGGAAGAGCGGCGTTGATACGTGCTGTAAGAATACTTGTGGTGAAGGAAGTGATGTGGAATGAGATGAGGTGTGGGTGGAGAGATGATGCTATGCAGGTGTGACGTTGAAAAATGCGTGAGACTTTTTCCGATGACATGAAGAAGCAAATAAAAAGGTCATCGCCCCAAAACATTTAACCAATACTTCTTGAATACTACAATAAAGATATTAATTTAACAAAGACACGGTATTGTACGCTGTAAACGCATTTTGTAGAAGTTTATAGTTCCATATCAGCGGAACCAGCTAAATAAGACTTTAAAATTTTTAAAGTTGATAGGAAGGAAAAAATGGCTATTTACTCACACAGTAACATTACGTTTATGCGCAACGACAATCCCGCGCCTCGATTTTGACGATTCCCTCAATTCGTCTTTAAAGTTAAAAATGCAATTCACTCGCTTTCTCTTCTTTCTGGTGGCTTCTTATCTCGTCGGATCCCATGCGAAATTTCTTTAGCCGAGTGATGCTAA
Source organism: Tanypteryx hageni (assembly GCA_028673005.1). Lineage (NCBI taxonomy): Eukaryota > Metazoa > Arthropoda > Insecta > Odonata > Petaluridae > Tanypteryx > Tanypteryx hageni. Next base: position 34,749,886 of record CM054120.1, on the reverse strand, counting down.
CATAAGTTCTGGCGACGTGCCCAGCCTATTGCCATTTCAGTTTCTTCACTCTTTCAATTATGTCACAGACCCTTGTCTAGGCCTTGACTCATTCTTCCCTCTCTATCTCCCAGCGATTCCCACCATGAATCGCCTCGTACTTATTTCCTTCTCGTCTGAGCGTCTAGATCATTTTTTAAACCAGTGTGCGCTTTTATTCTGGATATTTTGGAAGCGACAGAAGGTACTGTTGAAAGAATTTTATCTTTAGGCGGAAAAGGTAAGTCAATTTCATTCTGTTTCCGACCATTGGTAAATAGTAGTCGTGACAAATGTGGCTACTTCCTTCAATTCAATGCAGTCAATCTTAATAATAAAGACAAATCTGCAGAAAGAACTCCTCCCAACTCCGTGAAAGGGATTGGTATTTAAATTCCTCGACTTTAAATTTAACTATACCTCGTCTTCGGGACCCCTACTTATCGCAGAATTTATTGATGAGCAGCTATATAAAAATACCTAATAGCGCATAAATCACAGAAAATAGTTTTTTAAAAGCTACTCTATCCTTTGCATAAATTTTTTTCTTTCAGAAAGTAATTTCGCTAATTTTACTTGCGTCGTTCAAAATAAATTATAGGACAAAAATGGAATAAAATCCATAACTTTTAAAGACGACATTTTTCGGTGAGACAGGTATTAGTCTACGTAAGTGATTGAATCGTGGGTTTCGCATGTCACTCTTTAGCAACGAGTAAACTAATTTTAATAACTTGAGTAAAGTCAAACAAAATTCTTACTATTCCGGCATATATGATAAAAAAGCTATTATAATTGTAAGAACGGCTGAATTATGCGACTTGAAATTTCAAAAACTAATGAAGGGGAAGAAATACGTGTATACTGCTAGTTCCTTATGGAAACATCCGATTGTATTTTTAAATGAATCAGGGGAGTTACTTAATGAAACAGCTAAGAAAACTATTTCAAGTAAATTTTTGATGGATTCGAGAAGGGTTTAAAAAATTTGTTCGATCGATAAATATTTAAACACAGGACGACGACGTAAGAAAAAGTCGGAGATTATACATTAGTAGTATTTCCGAATTGCGGATGTTAAAAAACCTATAAACGCAGTAGCATAAGATGCATGCCGTAAGGAATTATATTAATTCATGTTTACTTTGGACAAAATATTATTTTAATTGTATAATTTAATCGGATTTAGTAGCAATTAATACTTAAGTTGACATTTACATCACAGATACTTTCAATTGGGGCCTATAATATATTTAACTTTCACAAAAAGAAAAATATTAAAACGAACGATATAACATGTTCTCTCAATAATATCAAGATTCAAGATGTCTTCATTAAAAACAGTTTTGAAGCGACAGAAAAGGATACAGGGTTTGTAACAAGAATCGACGTCTGAAAAATTTACAAGGCGTTGTAAAACTAAAATGACAACAGAGAAATTTATCTTGGTGGAGGAAGGTCTTCAGTGTGTAGAAAATTTAAGATATGTATACGAGTAACAGGACGGCAAAAGATAAGAACAAGGACAGGAAAAGCAGAGGAAACAATGTATGCGGAGAACTAATTTTGCACGTCTTTTCTCATACAAAAAAGGAAATAATACGGCTATATTTACTCATGATTTCTAACAACAACTGTAGAATCTTAAGCAAATAATAAGGAACCGTTTTTGGAAATATGACTAACATGGATTAAAGAATTTGCAGCACAAGTTTTACTTAATCGAGTCGCAAATACAGAAAGGGGGATTTTTTAGTATCCAATCTTACTTTAACCTAGCAACTAAATTCACAAATTCTCATTTGGCTAATAAGAATAAATTTCCCAATTAAGAAATGTCCAAACTTAACGTTATTAAAAACTACAGTAATAACACATAAAACATAAATAAGTAAAGACTACGGCGAAATTGATGTTAAATAGAATTAACTCCTTAACCGTAAAATTCAAAATCAGAGAGACACAATGAAAAAGGGGGAGGAAAGGCAGGAAAAGGCAAAAGACAATAAAAATTATAAACTTAGAGGTTTAGGGGTTGTTACTCCACACCAGGGACCTGATGTCACTCACACATTCACTCAATCGCACAAGCACTAATCCTAAAGGTGAAAAGGAAACGGTTTGCGAGAAATTACTCTGCGCCAGGGACCCAATAAATCACACCGTTGCTAGAAGGTTTGTGAGTCAGTACGACCGCGACAGGGACCTACTAAGCAACCACAAACACACGCACACGTACACGCCAAGAGGTAAAGGGGAAAAAATTAAATAAATAAAAAAGGGGGAAGGAAAGGGGAAATAATACTAGGTTTACGGGAGATTATTAACACATAAAACATAAGAATTTTACTATATAATTCTACGTTTTTATGAAAAGGAAAAGCCATAGAATGCGTGAGGTCAATGAGGAAGATGTAAGAAAGCTGGATAATGAAATTAGGGATATTGTTTCAATTCGGAACACATTAAATCGAACTAGAAGGAAAAAGAATTTCGATATGGTATAATCAACACGGTGACGAGGAAATAGAGAAGATTTTAGTTCATATTTTGAAGGGGAAAGATTTATCGAAGGACGTAATAGATGGGAGGATGTAAGGTAGCGAGGATGAGAAGGAGATATCATTTCGCGAAAGGAGGAAGGGCAAAGCCATGGATAGGGAAATGTGGAAAATAAAACAAATCAAGGAGCTAAAGAAACGTGCATAACAATCCCTTCGATTCGAAAACGTAAATGGGTCAAGAGTGTTAAAAGGAAAATTGCAGAAAAAGCACAAAGATTCCCTTTAAACGACGATTCAGCGACACGCGAGCCATTTATTGCTTTCTAAGAGTAAACATTGAGCGAAACTACGGGAAAAAAGCAAAAGCGTTATCGTTTGATGTGAATAAAGTGGGATGAACCGTTACGAAACCAGGTTCCCCGCCTCCTCGTCACTCTCTCAGATAAAGAAAATTGCTTACAGCAGCATTTATCAACTCGTCCCTCAATGGAGTCACATTGATTGTAAAAAAAAATAATTTCGAGGGAGAAAAACTCGGCATTTTAATTTACCTTTGAAATTGCGCATATTAGAACGGCTTAATAATCAAATCACGCATGCCGTAACAGCTAGTATTTAATACATACGTCGATATTCAATGATAAATTTTACTTTAAACTAAGGATTACGGAGAGTTGGCAAAAATAATTGAATTTACGTACTGAAAAGCAGCAGGAAAAAATTTCCTTCGTTAGAAGGTCGCTAGCAATAAAAGCACGATAAATATTGGCCTGAATCGCTGCGGCAAAAAATGTTGACGACGAAAATGATAACAGGAAGTTGACAAACAAATTGAAGCAACAGCAGTTATGGCTGACACAGCTTATCAGAAGCTAAGAATTTGTACATTTGTGGCCAGTGGGCCAAAAGAAAAACTTCGGAGAACATGCTTAGAGAATAAGCCTTGAGGCTGAAATTAACGTGTTTGTTTAAAAAACCCATTGCAGTCCCATCGATGTAGATGAGAAAATTCATAATATATTCTTAATATTCGACTTAAGATTCATATTTCGCACTCTAGAATAAATAAGTAATTGTGTTCATAACAGATGAATCAGCTCAGAGAGTATACACTGCATAATTAGAATAGAAGTAACAGAGTTCAACTCAGATTAAACAAGGCAGAAGAATTTATCAACTCATACGCAAGGAAAAATATTTACTTTGGTATAAGATTAATTAATGATGTAGTAAAATCACACCGACATCTTGATTACCACCCGCCACCAAAGAAAAAGAAAGGGAAATTTTCTCAAAATCTACTAATTGTAAGATATATCTAACACAAGCGTATATGAAACAATCTCCTCAAGTTGACTCTCTTATTCGTAATAAAATCTCAAGGTGCTCATGAATAAAACGTAACTAAGCCACACAACCGCTTCTATTTCATTTATACTGAGCTAAATTTTAAGTTCATAGGAATTCCTTTCATTACTGCACACAACTTTTGGGAAATGCGAGCATATGCGTTCTAAATATTCACGATTAGAAACTAAGTCTAACGGAACATATTGCGCACTTGCCCAACAGATTAATGATGATGAATTTATCTTATAACTCCTATGCTTTTGTGCTTATCGATATTTCCCTTCGGGAAGAAAGAAATTAGATTTAAAAGCTGGATAATCGTAAATTGCAGATGACAAACGAAGACGGAAAGAAAACTGAAAATGCTAACTAGTATAGAGTAGCTTAAACGATGATGCCGATAACGATTTTATAGGTTAAACGCTTTGACTTTATGGATAAAATATAAGTCACGAGATATCACACAACTATTTACCAGAGATAAAAAATTGGTTATTTTTATTTTTTTTTTACTTTTTCTATTTTCACACGACCTCATTCACATATCTGACCAAATCTTTTCATCGATTTCGGAGTAACACACCATTTCGAAAAAGAAAAACCTAGTAATTGGCATATATTGAAGACGTTATAATTCCTTAGCATACCTTATTTTGAAAAGTGTCCTGTGATTATCTCGTATATAATATTTCACGATTCGCTAAGTTTTTTAAAAATGTTTTGTGCTATATGTATGTCAATTAGGGTTTGGACTACTTCTGGTTCATTTCTATCGTATATGGCTGTATACGGCAGCCATTTGATCACAAAAGGAATTACCTATTTTATCCACACGGAGTCACCGAGTCCCTACGTGATCCCAAGGGGCTTATTGATCTGCGTGAATAGTCGGTCGGACTAAGAGCATGGGAGGGTGGATTAAAGAACGGCGGGGCACCCAATGGGTCGATTCGCGTGACGGGCAAAGCCATCTAAGAAACTTCGCCTTATGACGAGGGAGTGGCCCAGAGAGAAAAAAACGCCGAGGTCTTAAACCAAACACATCTATATTTTTTCGAGTTTATTAGTCTGGCCAAATTGTTCCCAATGGTCGAAGAAATATTTCTTCGATACGATCCCTTCTAATTGCACTTTGAAAGAAAACAAAAAATACATTTACGAAGAAAACTTTTAAATTTGCTTCTGGTTGAGTGTGTAGTGCGCTCTGGATGCATTGAAAAATCACAAGCACGGGAGATACGTATTAACGTTTTAGGGCATTTTCTGAAAACAATTTGAAAGCCATATGAGATTTCAAGATCTAAAGTTTGTTATTAACGTCAAAAAATCGTTTCAAGGGGCTTTGAATCATCAAAAATCGAATCGGATTCAGTTTTGAAGGTTCTATTCGTTTAAAAAAAAGTAGCCCACGATTCAGTGGCTACATCCGCGCATTCGTGAAGTCCGCCCAAATGATTCCGCGCGATGAACACACCGCATGAAAAATGCGATACAACATCTCTTGCAAAACAGAAAAACTGATGCGGTGAAAAGACGCATTAATGCTGGATGCAAAAAGGTCTTCCAAGGGGTGAATAATGCTTTGATTTCATTTTTTAATGTTTTTAGATGCGCGAAAAGCACCAAGGTGTATTTTTATTTATAATGAGTTATTCATACACAAGAAATATTAGCTATCATCGTGGTTTTATAGTCTTCAATTTTAATTCAATGCCTTCCATGTTCTCGACGAGGATAGGGACATCGCGTCATGTACAAACTATTCAATTCTTAAATGTTTTCACGAATAATAAATTGCGCTTTAATGACATAGAACATTATTCTTACATGGCCCAATTAAGGTTAAAATTATTTTATCAAGAGAATCCTGCAGTCTTATTTTAAAAACTTAAATTACTTCTCTTCTTAGACCTAATTACTACAAATATACTAGATTTTTTAGTACAAATGCAAATGTAAAAATGAAACTATATTAGGAAAAAATTCACTCGGAAATTTACTGGAGAGTTTTGCGCAGAAGATGCCAAAATAAATGACATGATGACATAGGACTTGTGCTTATATTTTCATCAAATTGGCGAAGTAATATTAAAATATGCATTTCCAAATTTGCCCATCTCTGAGAATCACGGCAAATTTTATTCGCGCCCAGATGAAATAATGGAACATGAATCAATTAAACAAAAAAATTACTTTCTTGTTGGATATGTTCAGCAGATTTCGTTAAAATGCATCTTTAAAAGAGTGAAATACCCGACATTTTTTATTTTTGTTCTTTTCGAGCAAGGAAATAACGATTTATGGGCGTGCTTTTTAAAATGTGGGTTAACACATGAATATTTTCTCTTCATTTGTGAAACAGAATACATCGCTAAGTACGAAACGAGCTTTCAGGCAAATAATTCGAGTTAAATATTTTCTGACTGTAAATGATTTCAAGACCTTTCTGTTAGATATCATAGACATCAAAAGCAAAAAAAGAAAAAATTTAGGCCGTTGTATCGCAATAGATACCAGCCAAGATATGATGAAAATATAATAATCCTATTCGGTAACGAAAATCTTCATAAAACTATAGTCCATAATATGGCACGTTGTTTTTATGGCCAAGCTATAATTAAACCGGATCGATTAGTAAATATGGAATGTTTGTCGAGAGAATTTCTAGAATTTGTACAGAATTGAAGAAAAATTACAGCTGTACCGAGCAACCTTATTACAGCTTGCACGATCGCGGGATACGATGGAACAGTTAATACCCCGGTCAAGTCGATCGATATTTGTACGCCGTGAAGCGAAAATGTGCAGATAAATTGAATAGAATTTATAAGATACGGAGAGATAATTAAATTTAAAACATGCGAATTATTTCAGGAAATGGAATAATAATCGGCATCGTTTTAGTTGTTACTCAAGATATAGAAATTTAAAAGCCGTCAACTGGCGAAGTTTAATTACGAAGATGGTATTATTTAACCGAAACTGGATATAAAATTACGCGTAAGAAAACAAAATGCAATAAAACACTAGTTGAAAGCCATTTAAAATAAGTATACCTATTTTAGTGAAATATCTTCCAATCGATTTAGAATCAATTGCCTATGACGTCCTCGATCAGGTCTGTTAATTTAGACTTTAATAATTACGTCAGTAGGAAAAGATGAATGTTTGCGATGCCAGGCCCGTTTGAAATATTACCGTAGAATGTAAGAGCTCCTGAATGCGTAACTTCTATTTCTTCACTCAGCATTTTTCTGTGATATGAGAGGGCGCATATTGTCGAATACGGCAAAGAACATAAAAGCAATACTTAAGCACCGTCCGTGGAAGGATAAAAATAAACGATAGACAAGGTTATAGATTTCCCCGAGATAAAGATAGTATTGCAACGAAGGACTTCGCAATATAACTCTATGCTGCAGGAAAAAACAACACGAGTTCACCGTAGTACACATCTGCTACTGCGGGTATAGATTACGAACAGAAAGTTCCTAAAATTTGAATTCACAATCATTTATATTTTGCAAAAATTAACAATACACAGCATACTCAAACCAGGGCGTAATTCTCTCAAGTACATCTAAATAACCCAATAAAAATAAAACTAAATACAGTCGTCAACGTGACCGCAAAGCGACCGGAAGGTTTGGGTTGGATCCATCGGGCGACATTTTTGCATTATATGGTTAACAAAGATAAAATAGTAATTGCTCAGGACATGACCTTAAATACGTCATGGAAAAGTTATTAAAACAATTAATGTACATATAAATTTATTTTAAATTTCTATTATATTCTATAAAGCATAAATGACATTAAATCTCAAACAAGACAATAGTGCGAAAAAACCGATATGAAAAGAACTCGAACACCGCAGATAAAAGGAAAACTACTAAAGTTGACCGTCATAAGCTGAAATACTACACCCCGGCATGATTTTCGTTGCATCTACATCGGAAAAGAATGCACTGCTAGTAATATTGCAATAAAATTTCAAACATTTATCCCAGGATCAAAAACAAATATTCAAATTTTTACGAGCATATTTCAACGCGAAAATTACTACAAACTCCTAATATCGTAAAAAAATTCATGCTTAAGCACCTAAAACTAAGCTAATTGGGACTGTTAACTTACCCGGCACTGTAAATAATGATGGAATGCAATCCGGACCCTCCAAAAAACCGAATACATAGAGACAATTTCCCCGCAGTTGACGTCACTTAGATAGATGATTGGTAATCATGGAAAAAAATAGATAAAAATAATCATGCAATTCTAACAAAAGAGAAACATACATGTCTTAACTAGATAAGTAATGAAAGGTATATAAATATATACAGACAAATAATATGCTAGCATTAATGCGGCATAAGCATAAGAATATGCGAAACACACCGGGTATGAGAAAATAAATAAAACTGAACTTCCAAATAATGTCAAGTGTCATAAAATATACCAAAGCTAAAGCGTATCTATCTATCGCTCATGCAAAAGCGTAAAAATACATTTGCTGAAAATGCAGTAGCGAACTCGACGATTATGCCAGCGGAAATTTATTAGTAAAAGACAGTTAATAGGCCTATAATTTCAAAAACGTATGCATTTAAACTTATTAAATTCTGTAGCTTGCGCGAAACGGCAAAATAACAAAATTGCTCCTTTAATAGAAATGCGTTATCGAGCAGTATGGCTTCGGTGTAGAAGATGGCTTTAATTTGCTATAAGACGTTTCATATTATATTTTCAGAAAATTGCAAAAAATGGTTAAATCTCAATCACTTTTACAAAACCGAAATAATTTATTCGCAGAAACTCTAATATTATTTTTGCGTAATTGTCACAGATGCGATCAACATAATCATGGAAAATTCTAGGTCCCGATTCATGACTTATTTTTGACCCATTTTTATAGCATTAGCATATTGAAACTATGATACAGAAATATTACGTTCATAAGAATGATTGAAGCATGGACATCTTCGTTTATACAATGTTGGTATAACGAGATACAGGTTAACCCGGGAGATTCTATGAACATATTTGAGGGAAAATTACAGGGACATTAAATTATCCATATATATGTCACAAGAAAACGAGATTTTATGTCCATTGTCTCTAAGGCACCACATAATGCCTCGCAAGATTATATAAATATGACAAATATTTTCATGCAACCGAAAACTGAAAAACACAATAATATGAATTTGCTTCACAATTATGCATTAAAAGATATATCAGGGATGGTCTGTCACTTCTGCTATTAAAAAGCAACTGGCAAAGGGTTTACACTTAAGCAAAACCACATTTTTTAATAGTAGTTTCTCACCTTTTGAGGAGACAATAACTTATTTGAGGTGTAAGTCACCTCTCCTTTTAGTTTTCAAGTTGATACTTCTTTTCACAGAACCCTACTTCAATTGAACGTACGAAATTTCTACGTTGACACCAGAAGCACGGAAAGTACACAGCACAAACATTCGACGACGTTAGCCCGTTGTCTAGTCTATTCCCGATGGTAACGGTTGGAGTTTGCCTGCAGCTCGAGAAAATCTGACAACTGCGCATTGGTAGAGCGAGGCCACTGAAATGAGTGAGAGGGAGTATACAAAAACGATAAAAAATGTCCGTTGTCTATGGCAATTTATAAAACAATTATAGCCAAATCTTGGTTCATGAAGATACACTAATTGGGAAATTAGCCCGAGAGAAAACGCCCTCTTGAGATTTTTACGCCGTACATTGTTTAATAATAAAGATTCCTACAGATGTCGATAATTTATGTATCTATTGAGAGGGTATCGCCTTTTGTTATCGATTTGTTCTGTTACATTTTCATCGAATCACACTGATGATACCGGTCAAGTTTTTCGTAAAAGCAGTAATGTGATATAAATTCAAAGATTTGTGCAGTAAACGAAAAGAAAAGCTATTATATTCTATTCTAATTACTGTTGTAGATAAACGTAATAAATCTCAGAAAACAAGACTACAAAAATAAAATGCAAATACAATGCGACTTCCAGTATAACTTTTAGATGAAATGAACAAAACTGTACTTTTTACACTAATTTGTTAAAAGATGGTTTTGAACGGGGTTTTAAAGACGAGCCGTCATCATCAAATATTTAACAAAGAGTTTTGTTGAAATCTGTAATTTTCAATCAATCAGTCGACTAAAAAATTTCAAAAATTTACATTTTGATCTAAATAAAAACAAATTTTCATGAAAATTTAACTTAATAGGATATTTTAAATAGTACCTATATATCAAGTTTTGTTTATAGCTACACTATGGATATGAGGACAACAAATAAATTAACCTGCTGGAAGTAAATAAGTCAGATTAATAATGTACAGCCCAATGATAGTTTTTTATAACTGCAATTCATATTAGACTATTGTAATATATTTTTAGAGTAATACTGATTTTAAATGGATTAGAAGTTTATATTTGGAAAATCATAATACATTTTCTTCATTATCTAATCTACTACTAAGATTATACTAAATGGATACAAAAAGTTGATGAACTACTATTGTAAACCATAGATGGCTAACCTCAGACATATGTGCCACTTGTGGCATGCATGCTTTACCATGGGATAAGGTTCCTAATTTGTAATGATTCCATTATACACTGGTAATATTCTTCAACCAACACTTTTGAGTGATCATTTAAGTAATTAGTTTGATAAAAATAATTTCCTATCCAGAATGAAAGACTTTCATATCAGAGTGTTGGAAATATTCAATGCTAAATATGTACGTCAGCAACACCTTCAACAATAATAACATTAAAAACCCATATTAGAAAAATAAGATCACTAAATTTATCTTTGAGTTTGAAGTTCATTAAATGATTTAATAATTAGGATTATAATACTCCTAATTTGTTGACAATAGTTTTTTCATACAAAGTTCCAGAATTAAAATTAATACATAGATGAAATAATGCTTACACATTTTGCCTTCACTATATGGCATGTTTAAAAACAAGTATTTATCACATGCCAAAAGAATGTATTCTAAATAATAATAATATGATAGTATGCAAAATGCATTTACTTCATTATATTCATACCAGAATGTAGCATAATAGATTTTTCATATAACAACTACCTTCATATTAAAAGTTCTGGGGAACCTTACAAACTGTGTCACTTATGTATTATAATTGACATTTTCAGATCAGTGAAGTGATAGAAATTTTTTATATCATTGAAAACATTTTGTTAAACATCATATAAAAGAATACACTATATTTACCCAACTACAAGGCAAGGGTTTTTCTGTTTTTATTTTCAATAAAAGCTTGAGGGTTGTCTTATGCTAATGGACAATGAAATAAATATATAAAGAGATAGTGACAGTGCTTATGACTAGTCTAGCATGGTTTAAATCACAATCATCTTTGTGCTGCACATTGTGATCAATATTAAGGGATTTAAATAAAAATAACTCCAAAATCTTGTTTTTCAGAATCTTATAAAATATTTTTTCATCAAAATAAACATCTATATATTCAATTTCATCTTATAGCCAAGTCAATATGGTAGATATAGTTACTGAAATAAAAATACTGAAGCAAAATGTTAACAATCAGAAGATATTAATTCAGAGAGGGCAGAATGACCTCGTTCATGAGACCTGTGAGACAACAACAAAGAACATGCTAAAATTGACCTAAAACCACATGTCCATACAACTTTATAAATTTTTGAAGCATATTTATGTTAATTCCTACAACATTCCCAATATAGTAAAAATACTGGCATCAATGCTTAGTCAGTGCATTTGGTTTCTTTTAATCAATATGAAATGATGAGTGAAATACACAAATCTATGGATAAGCAGAGTGCTCTATATTTGCTAAATATTTTAATAAATAAGAAAATTTTCAAGGACAAAATTACAAGTTCCATTTTAGGCTGTAAAATAAAAAGTTGCTTAACCATTCCATCACCAAAAAAATCTGTCTATACTTGACAAATGATCAAATAATCTGAATTCCAGAGGTTAAAATGGAAAAATATTTAATTAATCCCAAAGGTCTTTATATGCAAAATGTTTTCGTGCATTGAAATATTTCATTATTATAAACATGTCACAACCACCATTCTAAAAAAAACATTTCAACAATCCAATCTCCCTTTTGGTACATTTATACCACAATGGGCATCAGATAAAAACATGTCAGTCAGTCTGAAACCAAATGAAAAAATATACCACCACATTTAGCATACAGTATACAGTTTATAAAAATGAGTGAGGAAATATTTCTTTTATAAATATTATGGACTGATGCCACAAATATTTTGATAGGTTAGTAAAAAATTGCATTTCTCAACATATAAGGTGCATGGTTAGGAATATGTTCAAGATGGCTATAATTAATAAAATTAGATAAAAAAGTGAACTACTGTAAAAGTGATACAGTGGTAGACTACTGCACAGGCACATGAGGTGCTTGCCTGGGGCCTCAACACTCATAGGGGCCTCAAAACAGTCAAAACTCGATTTTTAAAAATATTTTATGCAGTAAAATATTTAACAATCAGTATAATCTACTATGTATATACTTACGTAAATATTGTTCCTATTGTATTTATTATTAGTTAATACCAAATATAATGTGATTTTTGTTAAATACAGTATGAAGAACAGATATTTATTTTTGTTTATAATTCATTTGTTGTTCATTTTTCAATATATGCAAGTTTATATAATAAATATTAAAATTTCTGTTAATGCATATCTGTAATTCAATGTATTTAACCTGCTGCATACATTTTTTCCATTTGTAAGTTGTAAACATTTTTGTAGATTGTGTACCCCTTCCCCCCCTCATGGTCTGTTGGGGATCTGCCAAACCTTTTGCCCCTGGGGCCTTCAGATACCTTAATTCTCCACTGGATAAATATAATTTTCTTAGCAAAATTATTCATTCTCTCTTTACTAAAAAAACAAAGGGTCAGTAAAAGATCATGCACAATTTTGAATATTACTGAATAATTTCATAGTAATGCAAAACATGTTAAAAATAAGAATTTGAAATATAACAACCCTGTGAGAACTCACAAACTTACATTGTTATTGATCTAAGTTTTACATGTTACTATACGATCAATTAACTAATGAACAATGCTTTATATTTAAACTTATGAATCCACTCCTAATGTCGTAAGCTTTTATCAATGCATCCTTGCTCCACTTAGTGAATGATACCTCTCTTCTCTAACAGTATGTGTTTCAAAGATTGATTGATTGATTTTTAGAACTAGGAATACACTCTAAAAGTGAGACATGATCATAGGCATATATTCAGTATGATCTAGATGTGATAATTATCATCTATGAGATGCTTTACATACAAATTCACATGCTGTTCAACTCCATTGCCATCTATTACAACTCCCATAGGTAGCTAGGTGATACTGTCAAGATGAACATTTTCTTTGTTTTTATACTGGGTGAGAGATTTGCAAATATTTCTGACTAGCTTATGATTGCATTTGTAATGTCATAGCATCACTGCTAGTGTAAACATACTGACTTATCAATATATCCAAACAAAAAATACAAAGGGGATTTACAGGATTTTCTGGCCAACCAAGGACAACACTTCTCAATGACTTGTGAATCTCTAGTGGTATATAAGCATCACGACAATGTTTTTCAGTTGTACAATAGAACATGTTTCTGTACAAGCACAAAGACAGTGCTGTTTCTTTTGATAAGAAAGTGTCAAGAGGAAGAAGAGAAAATTTATGTAAGCAAGGGGTGCCAGAATAAACTGGGGTTTCATTTGGTTTACTGCTCCAGAAAATATCATACTATGAACAAATAAAAACACTAAAATAAAGTATAAGATGGACATTATTTCCACAAAGTAAAAATTGAAACAAGAGAAATTTTAAAATTAAATAGATTAAAAATTAAGGGTATTAAAAAAATTAAATCCAAACAGACTATCATTAGAAAGATTTAAAAATCTGAGTGCAAAGTTAAATATGATGTGCAGTTGGGTTAACAGGAATAGGGAGAACAGGTTCTGCTCATCGTTTACACCCTACTAGCTGAGCAATTAATTGGCATTTGTGAGCGTATGTACTCTGTATGGATACCATTGCAAATCTTCTCTTAAAATGTATCTTAGATAGGTTTCAATAATTTCAAGTTCCTTCAAACTTGAAATAATTGACAACTGTCTCCTTATTGTCGACTTTTTTGGGATTCTCAAAACACAGGCATGTACAAACTCAATGTTTCCTTTTCTGCCAGACCATGGTTTAACAGATTGTGGTTTATAACTTACTGTTCCATTTTCCTGACATCTTAAAATACTACTATGGATAAAATGTTCAGTAGGAGGAATGTTAAAATCAAGCACTTAATGATATGCTCATTGAACTGCAATGGTGGGGCATTTCTTTTTAAGGTTCAAATATGAGAGAACGCTGATAGATCATTTGCTTGGTCATCATAAAATTTGTTGCATTTAATCTTCCATAAGAAAAAACGTTCTTTCCTTAATTCTTTAGAAAATATAACATGAAATAATCAAACTTCTTTTGGCAAACCCTATATATGGAGTAACATAAATACCCTTGTATAGGATGCACCCATGTATAGAACCAAGCAGTGGCGGCTCGTGTATAGGCACTGCAGAACTGCAGCACCCCCTATTTCCACTTGATATTATCGATAACATTTAATATAATGAGTCCTTTTTTCTTTAATTCTTTCTTTATTTTTGTAGTACAATATATATTCCTTAAGCTTAATGTCAGTACTTCAGTAGCCATCCCCCAGTTTATGAAAAAGATACAAAAATCTTTGTATGGAACTGTGCGCTTCACAGTGCCAGCGACGTGGTGTTTGACTGTTGTGCGCATGCGCACATAGGGGGGGGGGGGGTGGGGAGGAAGGCGGGACTGCCAGGTAGAGAGAGCACTGTTGCTCTCGCAGTGCCGGCTCTGGCGTGATGGTGGAAGGAAGTTTTTTTTTACTCAGCATGTGTTGTGCTTAAAAACCGTGTACCATATTCTTGAATGTGATAAAGTGTAGAAGAGTGTAGAATTAGATTATTATTCTGCTTCCAGCTATTCTATTTGATTCATTTTTTTCGGTTCTTTTATGGATTTCATTTTTAAATGAATAGATCAAGCTTGAACTGTAACAATTTAAGTTAAAGTAAGTAAAAAATGTTTGGTTTTTTTGTTAAGATTTTATCAAGTTCCTGAATAAATTTTCTTTTTATACATGTTTTTTTCCTTTTACACAATTTACAATTTTAAAACAAAGGCTAAAAATTTTCTGGAGCAGCACCCCCACTAATTTTAGCTACGAGCCGCCACTGGAACCAAGGGAGCTTTATGGGCTCAAGTTCAAGGAAAATTCAATGAACCTGGATATAGGATGCATAATTATTCTAGCAATTGGTCTGTGTCACATATATTTTATCATTTGGTGATACAAAATTATCAGTAATAATATGGAATATCTTTGTAAAATGAGAAATAGATAGAAACCCTGCCTAATAATGCACAAGGCAACATTTTTCTCAAAATGATATTACAATGGAATCCCAATTTAATGTTTTTTCTGGGGAACGTGCATTTTATACCTTAAATCAAGGAAACCCTTAAATGGAGGTTGTGAAAATTGAAACATAAAACTCTTTAGTTTAAGTGTGCAGTTTCATTTTATGGTTGTAGATTAAATAAGAAATTATACACTTCATCTTCATCCCTAGTGATCTCTAAAAACGTATGCTGGAAACCAGACGTTGACCTTTGGGCTGTCTCTCTCATGTTCTCTAAAAAAAAAGAGTTGAAACTTTGTACTCAAGGTAACAGAGCATTTCAAACATCTTCTATAACTTTTTGTAAGAACATAAATATACTATGTAAATAATTAAGCAAATAAATATAAAATCTACAAATAGTATGATTCGGATCCATCTTATTTGTGTAAAATATATATATATATTATATACATATATAAACTTAAGGAAAAGAAAAGTTAGTGATGAGGGTGGCAACAAGGTGTTGAGGGAAGCCCAGCGGACACTTACCAAGTTGGCAGGCTGCTGGAGACATCGAAGAGACACACGTAAAACAGATGAACACAAAAAAACACGCAAGCTTATTGGGCCTATGCCCTTCATCAGCGAAAGAGTATCTGAGTATATATATATATATAGTGCTTTTTTCTGGCAGAACGCGGTTCCAGAAACTTCGATGCAAAAAATACTAATTTGCATAACTTACAACAAATGAAATGAAATTATTTTCAATGCAATGACATTTTGCTCATATTGTACAATTACACGTATTCCTCTGCTGACAATTTACATTCAGTTCCTATTTTTGCAGGTGTATAAGACGCACTTTTATGTCGCAAAAACACATCCTAAAATCAAACTACATCTTATACAGAGGAGGTTCAAATGCCAGAGAAGTATTTTAATTAAATTTGGTATTTATATAATACTCCTAAGGCTGCCTTAGGTACAGAAAGATTTTCTATATTCAGTATTCTACTTAAATTTAAACATATTATTTTGATTTTATTGTAATTTTCTATTTATGTAAAAGTAAAGTAAACATATGATTTTATTCAAATTAAGATTTGAAATTATTTAATACATATGTTCATTGCTTTTAAACTTATAATTGCTAAAAGTCCTTCAAAGTACGAATAAATTTGAAACTGCTACAGTGCAAAGACCTCATGTTTCTTTTTTGTTTACATGAACATATAAGTGGAGAAATAAAATTTATACTAACAAAAAACAATTTTAGAACAACAGATACAAATTGCTTCGTGATTATATAAAAAATAATTGAAAAGGAAAAGTTAGTTTTCTCAAAATATTAGAAAGAAATGAGAATACATAATTATGATAGAATGATATATAATGATTTATAAAGTCAGAATTAGAAGACACTAGCATGACACCTGCCGTAAAGTGTTGTAATGATTATGACACCTTCTGAGTGATTTGTGAACTATTTCAACCTGAAATATAAAAAATATGGCATAATCAAGAAAAAGACAATAAAAGATGCTGTGAGGTACATCAGTTAAGGAAGATTGAGAAAGAAATGGATGCCCGTATAGGATAGGCAGTGCCAAAATAAACCCACAAAATCAACTGCATTGATCTCAGATTATCGAATATATCAGCAAAAGTTGGCTTTTCTTAGGTATACTTCCATTGAGAAATAGATAATTCCCCTAGTTCGTTTCGAGCTGTTTTGCTGAAGTGTTCATTTGTGTATTTTTAGGCAAGTTTCCAAAGGAAACATAGCCTTGTGAAATGGTCGTGTCTGTGTGTGTGTATGTATGCGGCTGTGTCCCCTGCTAACAACTTTTGCACCAATGGATCGATTTTCCTGAAACTTGGTATGGAGCTTTTTTACAAAACCTACCATTAAGAAAAATTTAAGCTCCATAGCACATTCGGAAATACATAAACCTTAAAATTTTTTTAAAACAATTGCGAATATTAACAGGCGCATTGTTAATCTTTTTCCAGATTTTCGTTTTTTCTAGTAGGTTTTGCACAAAATCCTACCCAAGAAAAAAATTTCTATTCTCCAGCTCATCTGGAAGTGCCTAAACATTAGTATCCTCCTATCATTATATATAGACGTTCCTTACAGAGGAGGAGGATATCATTATACAAGTAGTTGGTGCTTGCATTCTGCAAGCATTTCATCTGACCCTGATAAACATTAATATTTTAGAGAGATATAGCATTATTAGAAATATTTTTTTAATTCAAAATATTTCACTTCTGCACCCAATTTCTATCTTTCCTTATTGAACAATATTTGATTAAAACAATGCCTTAAATTTGCAATTTTAAGAATAGTATGCTTTATCCAATGTAAGGTGCTAATTCCACACATTTTTGTCAAATTTGAAGTTGTAGCTCATCTAGAAGTGAAATAATATTTATTTAATTGTTTAAATTTCAAAAGTTTAATGAGACCGCAATAACACTTGGAGGTTTTCAAATGTTTGTTAGTTTAAATGCACTGAGCTCTACTTAACTTTAAAATTTCAGCTTCCTAGCTTGCCACAAAGTACCTAAACATTTATCTATTAGTTCAGCGGTGCCCAAACTTTTCTAATGGGGGGCCACATCAATGGTTGCGAATCCCTTGGCGGGCCAGATTAGAGTTAAAATCGGAAAATTTCTATATATTCTGAGATGCCATTAAGTGAAAATCATGTCTAAATAAGGTTTTCCTGGCTAACATTTCAATATTTAAAGTTTTATTATGAAACTTTTCAAAAAATGTATGAATTTGTGTTTAATTTTACTAATTGATTTTTCGCCTTAGCTTCGCGGGCCGAACAAAAACTCTTCACGGGCCGCATTTGGCACGTGGGCAGTAGTTTGGGTACCGCTGTATTAGTTTAAACTTGAAGAATATTTAACAGCCAAAGAAATTAAATGATCAAAATTTTTATAATTTTTTATTTCGTTTTATTATAAATTCTACCGTTAAAAAAAATTCAGCTTTGTAGCACATTCGGTAATACATAAACCTCAAAAATATGTTTAAACAATTGCGAATTTTTAGTGGTCTAATTTTTTAACTTTTTCAAAATTTCCTTTTTTCTATGTGTAATTTTCTACAAAATTATTTCAATAACTCGAACCTACAGCATATAGTTTTCAAGATAATAATTATTAAACATTAATGTTCAAATGGGGTTAAAACAACCCCTAAAAATTAACAATTTTAAAACTTTTGATTTTTTTAGTTGTTTATGAGAAAAATTCTATAATCATGCAAACTTTCAGCTTCCTAAACTTATTAGATTGGTCTACACACTGGATTACATTTTCCCATGTTAACTTATGGGAGATATTCCAGGGTCTCGGGGGTAGAACCCAAGACACTCTAAGAAAAAGTGACAACAATTCCTAATAGATATTGCGGCTATCTAGCAACACTAAAAATTTCATATTTCTAGCTTACCGGCAAGTGCCCAAAATTAATTTACAAAAATGGCGCAATGCTTTTCTTATGGGAAAAAACGCAACTTGCGGAATTTCTGGAATCGAACTCATGTCACTTAGGTAAAAAGTCTCATTTTATCTGTAGGTTTCTCCATCATATCTACAAAAACTAAAATTTTCAGCTCACTAGCTCTTTTAGTTTGGGCTGGACATTAGTATCCTCATGTTATCATTATATATCGACGTTTCTTACAGAGGAGGAGGAGGATATAGGAGGATACTAATGTTTAGGCACTGCCAGATTAGCTGGAGATTCGAAATTTTTTTAGGTGGTATTTTGTGCAAAACCGACTAGAAAAAACGAAAATCTTGAAAAAGTGCAACAGTGCGGCCGCGAAAAATTCGCAATTGTTTAAACAAATTTTCAAGGTTTATAAATTTCCGAATGTGCTACGGAGCTGAAACTTTTTTTATAAGTAGAACTCTTAAAAAAACGTAATATGCATTATACAAATTTTGATATTTTAATTTGTTTGGCAGTTAAAAATTCTTAAAGTTAAAACAAATAGGTAAATGTTTGGTTACTACGGGGCAAGTTAGGGAGCTAAAATTTTCAAGTTATTTAGAGTTAAGTCTATTTGAACGAATAACCATTTCAATGTATCAATGAAATTCTTATTGCGGCCGTTAAAAATTATTTAAATTTAAACAATTTGATAAATGTTATTTCACATCTAAATGTGCTACAAAAATAAAATTTGCTATAAATGTGTGGCATTATTAACCCTATGTGGAAAACGTATAATATTCATAAAATTACAAAAGTTAGCATTTGTTTTATTACATTATCGTTCCATTAGGAAAAAAAGAAATTTGGTCCCTAGGAGAAATCATTTGAATTAAAGAAATATTTCCCATGATGAAATATCTCTCTAAAAAAATAATGTTTTTTCAAGGTGAGATGAAATGCTTGCAGTACGCAAGCACCTTCTACTAGTCATTACATATCGACGTTTCTTACAGAGGAGGAGGAGGATATTGAAGGATACTAATGTTTAGGCACTTCCAGATGAGCTGGAGATTCGAAACTTTTTTCTTAGGTGGGATTTTGTGCAAAAACGACTAGAAAAAACGAAAAATGAAAAAGTTCAACAATTCGGCCGCTAAAAATTCTCAATTGTTTAAACAAATTTTCAAGGATTATGTATTTCCAAATGTGCTATGGAGCTGAAATTATTTCTAGTAGGATTTGTAAAATAACGATATAGGGACTATAGAAATTTTGATATTTTAATTTGTTTGGCGGTTAAAAATTCTTAAAATTTAAACAGATAGGTAAATCTTTAGACACTACACGGCAAGTTAGGGAGCTGAAGTTTTTAAATTATTTAGAATTTTGTCTATATAAACGAATAAACATTTCAATGTATCCATGAATTTGATATTGCGGCCGTTAAAAATTATTTAAATTTAAACAATTCGAAAAATATTATTTCACATCTAGAAGTGCTATAACTTTAAAATTTTGCAGAAATATGTAGCATTAGTACCCCATTATGGAGAATGTATAAAATTCATAAAATTGCAAAGTATAAGGATTGTATTAATCTATTATTTTTACATAAGGGAAAAATGAAAATCTCTGGGGAGGTGAAATCTTTAGAATTAAAAACATATTTGTAATGATGAAATATGAAAAATGAATTGAGATGATATGCTTGCAGAATGCAAGCACCAACTACTAGTCATTATATATAGACGTTCCTTACAGAGGAAGATATAACATACTAGTAGGTGCTTGCATACTTCAAGCATTTCATCTCACCTTGTAAAAACATTAATTTTTCAGAGAGATTTTTCATCATGAGGAATGTTTTTTAAATTCTAAAAATTTCTACTCAGGATCGGTTTTCATTTTTTCATTAAGGAACAATAATGGAGTTGAACAATCACTTATTTTCACAATTTTAGGAATATTATACTTTTCCCACATTGGTTTAATAATGCCACACATTTCTGCCAAATTTTAAATTTATAGCACAATTAGAAGTGAAATTAAGTTATTATAAATGTTTAAATTTAAATAATTTTTAACGGCCGCAATTCATGGATACATTAAAATGTTTATTCGTTTATAGACAAAATTCTAAATAATTTAAAAATTTCAGCTCCCTAACTCACCGCGTAGTGTCTAAACATTTACTTATTTTTTTAAGTTAAGAATTTTTAACTGCCAAACAAATTAAAATATGAAAATTTATATAGTTCCTATTTCGTTTTTTACAAATTCAACCTACAAAAAAATTCAGATCCGTATAAGATGCGGAAATACATTAACCCTGATAATTTGTTTAAATACTTGCAAATTTTTAGCGGCCACATTGTTGCACTTTTTCAAGTTTTTTCTAGTCGGTTTTGCACAAAACCCCAACTAAGAAAAAAATGTCGAATCTCCAGCTAATCTGGAAGTGCCTAAACATTATTATCCTCCTATATCCTCCTCCTCCTCTGTAAGAAACGTCGATATGTAATGACTAGTAGAAGGTGCTTGCGTACTGCAAGCATTTCATCTCACCTTGAAAAAATATTCATTTTTCAGACAGACATTTCATCATTAGAAATATTCTTTTAATTCTAAAGATTTCACCTCCGCAGCGATTTCGTTTTTCACTTATGTAAAAATAATAGATTAATACAATCCCCAACCTTTGAAATTTTAAAAATTTTAATACTTTCTCCACTATGGGGTACTAATGCTACACTTTTCTGAAAATTTTTAAAGTTCTAGTACTTCTACAATTAAAATAATATTTTTCAAATTGTTTAAATTTTAAACATTTTTAACGGCCGCCGCAATAGGTTTATGGAGAGATTCAAATGTTTATTTGAGGAACTGCACTATTCTGTACATAACTTGAAAATTTCAGCTTCCTAGCTCATCCTGTAATGTTTAAACAGTTACCTATTTTTTAAAAATTTAAGAATTATTAACTGCCAAACATATCAAAATTTCTATAATCCCTATTTGTTTTTTTTTACAATTCCTATCTCTAAAAAAAATTTCAGCGCCGTAGCACATTCGGATATACATAAACCTTGAAAATTTGTTTAAACAATTGCGAATTTTTAGCGGGCGCATTGTTGCTCTTTTTCATGATTTAGTATCCTCCTCCTCCTCCTCCTCTGTAAGGAACGTCTATATATAATGACTAGTAGTTGGTGCTTGCATTCTGCAAGCATATCATCTCAACATAAAAAACATTCATTTTTCATATTTCATCATTACAAATATGTTTTTAATTCTAAATATTTCACCTCCGGGGCGATTTTCGTTTTTCCCTTATGTAAAAATAATAACAATCCCAAAACTTTGCAATTTTAAGAATTTATACATTCTCCATTATGGGCTACTAATGCTACACATTTGTGCCAAATTTTTAAGTTGTAGGACTTCTAGAAATGAAATAATATTTTTCCAATTGTTTAAATTTTAAACATTTTTGACGGCCGCCGCAATAAGTTTATGGAGAGATTCAAATTTATATTTGTGCAAATGCACTACTCTGTACATAACTTGAAAATTTCAGCTTCCTAGCTCATCCCGTAATGTCTAAATAGTTATCTATTCGTTTAAACTTTAAGAATTTTTAACTGCCAAACAAATTAAAATATCAAAATTTGTATAATGCATATTACGTTTTTTTAAGAGTTCTACTTATAAAAAAAGTTTCAGCTCCGTAGCACATTCGGAAATTTATAAACCTTGAAAATTTGTTTAAACAATTGCGAATTTTTCGCGGCCGCACTGTTGCACTTTTTCAAGATTTTCGTTTTTTCTAGTCGGTTTTGCACAAAATACCACCTAAAAAAATTTCGAATCTCCAGCTAATCTGGCAGTGCCTAAACATTAGTATCCTCCTATATCCTCCTCCTCCTCTGTAAGAAACGTCGATATATAATGATAACATGAGGATACTAATGTCCAGCCCAAACTAAAAGAGCTAGTGAGCTGAAAATTTTAGTTTTTGTAGATATGATGGAGAAACCTACAGATAAAATGAGACTTTTTACCTAAGTGACATGAGTTCGATTCCAGAAATTCCGCAAGTTGCGTTTTTTCCCATAAGAAAAGCATTGCGCCATTTTTGTAAATTAATTTTGGGCACTTGCCGGTAAGCTAGAAATATGAAATTTTTAGTGTTGCTAGATAGCCGCAATATCTATTAGGAATTGTTGTCACTTTTTCTTAGAGTGTCTTGGGTTCTACCCCCGAGACCCTGGAATATCTCCCATAAGTTAACATGGGAAAACGTAATCCAGTGTGTAGACCAATCTAATAAGTTTAGGAAGCTGAAAGTTTGCATGATTATAGAATTTTTCTCATAAACAACTAAAAAAATCAAAAGTTTTAAAATTGTTAATTTTTAGGGGTTGTTTTAACCCCATTTGAACATTAATGTTTAATAATTATTATCTTGAAAACTATATGCTGTAGGTTCGAGTTATTGAAATAATTTTGTAGAAAATTACACATAGAAAAAAGGAAATTTTGAAAAAGTTAAAAAATTAGAACACTAAAAATTCGCAATTGTTTAAACATATTTTTGAGGTTTATGTATTACCGAATGTGCTACAAAGCTGAATTTTTTTTAACGGTAGAATTTATAATAAAACGAAATAAAAAATTATAAAAATTTTGATATTTTAATTTCTTTGGCTGTTATGAAATCTTAAAATTTAAACTAATAGATAAATGTTTAGGTACTTTGGAGCAAGGTAGGAAGCTGAAATTTTAATGTTAGGTAGAGCACAGTGCATTTAAACTAACAAACATTTGAAAACCTCCAAGTGTTATTGCGGCCGAATTTAATTTTTGAAATTTAAACAATTAAATAAATATTATTTCACTTCTAAATGTGCTACAACTTCAAATTTGACAAAAATGTGTGGAATTAGCACCTTACATTGGATAAAGCATACTATTCTTAAAATTGCAAATTTAAGGCATTGTTTTAATCAAATATTGTTCAATAAGGAAAGATAGAAATTGGGTGCAGAAGTGAAATATTTTGAATTAAAAAAATATTTCTAATAATGCTATATCTCTCTGAAATATTAATATTTATCAGGGTTAGATGAAATGCTTGCAGAATGCAAGCACCAACTACTTGTATGTTATATATGTATGATATAGACGTTTCTTACAGAGGAGGAGGACCGCAAAAATTAAGCAAGTGTTTTACTCTATTATTGTTCCATTAGGAAAAAAGATAATTGGTCCCTAGGAGAAATCTTTTGAATTAAAGAAATATTTCCCATGATGATATATCTCTCTAAAAAATTAATGTTTTTTCATGGTGAGATGAAATGCTTGCAATATGCAAGTACCTTCTACTAGTATGTTATACCCTCCTCTGTAAGGAACGTCTATATATAATGATATATATATATTCTTAGGGAAGAGAAAATGTAAATGTCATAAATGGAAGGCAACAAGTTGCGTGTATTAGGAAGCCCGGTGATCACTCACCAATTAAATGTCATCAAGTTGGCGAGCTTCTGGGGGTGTCGAAATGACACACATAAAACACAAAAAAACAAAAAACACGGGAGCTTTCGGGAGTGTTGCCGTTCATGCAGATGTTGAGGGGATTGCTGGTGAGGCCAACATATAAAGTGGGACATTGGGTGCATCTCAGGAAGTAAATGATATTGCTGGTGGTGCAGTTGGTAGGAGAAGTTATGAGGTAGTTGATGTTAGTGGTGGGGCTGGTGAAGGAATTGGATGGTGTGATTATTGGGCATGTGAGACATTGTGCTCGAACGCAGGGTTGAGATCCGGTAGGGCGCAGGAGAGTGGGTGCTGGGGGTTCTTTTTCCATAAAATATTTGCGAGATTAGGGGGTCGGCGGAAGGAGAGAATCGGTGATGCAGGAAATGGAACCTGGTAGGGAGAGGATGTGAGGATAGGGTGGGTGGCTTTTAGGATATTCCTCAGAATATCGTGGATGGCGGGGAAAAAAGGGTGGTTAGGGTGAGTTGATGTGGTGAATCGGTGATGGCGTACGTATTTGGGTGGGTGTTAGGGGTGGTGGGTGCGACTGCCCGCCGGATTTGGTGCCGAATCAGATCCGCGCATGTTCGAGGGTGGAAGAGTACTAGGACAGCGAGTCTCTCTCCGAGCAGATTCTCCGCCCTCGGCTAGAGCTAGGGCGTAGGGAATTGAGGTTTTGGTGTGGAGGGGATGGCAGCTGTCGAAGTAGAGATACTGAAGGCGGTTTCCACCCGATACTTTCATGATTGAGATCTACAAACTTCGGGAGTCCCCAATATTCAGGGACCCGGATGCATCGCATCCGCCGAACCCACCCTTTGGCTGCGGCCCTGTGATCGAGGGAGTGACTGATTTACACTTTTTCACGTTAAAAGAAATGAAGACACTTACTCTTACTTTCGATTGTTGTATAATTCGTGTTTTCTCATGTTTTAAGTTTATATTCGATTTCCTCGGCGTTTTTCAATATTCCAAAAAGGAGTTTCCTAAGGTTGCTGGTATTGTTGATCTCGGATTTTTTAAATTGTTGGTCGGGAAAGTTTTCGTTTTTACCTTTAATTAACGTTCATGCAAAATTTACACACGATACTTTAATGATTGAGATCTACAAATTTCGGGGGCCCGGATGCATCGCATCCGCAGAACCTCCCCTTTGGCCGCGGCCCTGCGATCGAGACTGTGACTGATTTACACTATTTCACGTAAAAAGAAATGAAGATACTTATTCTTACCTTCGATTCTGTTGTATAATTCGTGTTTTCTCATATTTTAAGTTTATATTCGATTTTCTACGCGTTTTTCTATATTCCAAACAGAAGTTTCCTAAGGTTGCTGGTATTGTTGATCTCGGATTTTTGCATTGTTGGACTCGGACTTTCAAGTGCATTTGCACTAAGCTTTAAATTAAACAAACGCATGAAGGACAAAAACCGAGTGAAAATTTAGGTGAAAAGTTTTGTGTAAATATGAAACAAATAAAATGCAGAGCAAAGAAATTTGAAGTCAGGAGCGACTTCATTGTATTGTAATAATGGACAACATAACAATCCAAATAGCAAGATATTTGACGCATAGAACGTATGATTTGCTGTGCCATCAGAAACAGCGGACACAACAAAAAAATGTTGTGAACCGGTTGTGTTAGTCTAAATGATGTATGTGTTTTTGGTTGTTGAGAATGGAAATAAAAGTGGTTCACCTAAAAACATCCTGGGTCGCAATTTTTTGTCATAGGATCTATCGCATTGGGCCACTTCACGCAAGATTCCCTAAATGTTCGCAGGAAGTAGAGCAATAGACCTCCAGTATATATATATATATATATATATATACTAGTAGAAGGTGCTTGCATTCTGCAAGCATATCATCTCACCTTGAAAAAAAAATTCATTTTTCAGACAGATATTTTATCATTACAAATATTTTTTTAATTCTAAAGATTTCACCTCCACAGGGATTTTCGTATTTCCCTTATGTAAAAATAATAGATTAAAACAATCCCCAAACTTTTCAATTTTATGAAATTTATACTTTCTCCTTTATGGGGTACTAATGCTACACATTTCTGCCAAATTTTAAATTTGTAGCACAATTAGAAGTGAAATAACATTTATCTAATTGTTTAAATTTTAATAATTTTTAACAGCCGCAGCAATTTATATATGGAGAGATTGAAATTTTTATTTGTGCCAATGCACTACTCTGTAAATAATTTGATAATTTCCGCTTCCTAGCTCATACCGTAATGTCTAAACAGTTATCTATTTGTTTAAATTTTAAGAATTTTTAACTACCAAACAAATTAAAATATCAAAATTTCTATAATCCCTATTTCGTTTTTTTTCCAAATCCTAACTATAAAAAAATTTCAGCTTCGTAGCACATTCGGAAATACATAAACCTTGAAAAATTGTTTAAACAATAGCGAATTTTAACGTCCGAATTGTTGCACTTTTTCAAGATTTTCCTTTTTTCTAGTAGGTTTTGCACGAAATCCTACCTAAGAAAAAAATTTCGAATCTCCAGCTCATCTGGATGTGCCTAAACAATATATATCCTCCTCCTCTGTAAGAAACGTCTATATATAATGACTAGTAGAAGGTGCTTGCATACTGCAAGCATTTCATCTCACCTTGAAAAAACATTAATTTTTTAGAGAGATATTTCATCGTGGGAAGTATTTCTTCAATTCAAAAATTTCTTCTAGGGACCAAATTTCTTTTTTTCCTTATGGAACAATAATGGTGTAAAACAATTGCTAATTTTATGAATATTATGTTTTCCGCATTGTGTTAATAACACCTCACATTTATGCCAAATATTAAATTTGTAGCACATTTAGAAGTGAAATAACATTTATCTAATTGTTTAAATTTAAATAATTTTTAACGGCCGCAATAAGAATTTCATAGATACAATGAAATGTTTATTCGTTTAAATATACTAAACTTTAATTAACTTGAAAATATCAGCTCTCTAATTCGCACCGTAGTATCTAAACATTTACCTATTTGTTTAAATTTGAAGAATTTTTAACGGCCAAACAAATCAAAATTTCTATAATCCTTATTACGTTTTTTTACGAGTTCTACTAATAAAAAAATTCCAACTCCGTAGCACATGCGGAAATACATAAACCTTGAAAAATTGTTTAAACAATTGCGAATTTTTAGCGTCCGCATTGTTGCACTTTTTCAAGATTTTCGTTTTTTCTAGTCGGTTTTGAGAAATCCTACCTAAGAGAAATATTTCGAATCTCCAGCTCATCTGGAAATTCCTAAACATTAGTATCCTCCTATATGTTATATCCTCCTCCTCTGTAAGAAACGTCTATATATGATAATGATATTTCGATTCCGCCATTGCTCTAATGATCCCCAACAAACCCCGCACACCCACATTTTACCTTCTCCCTAAAATCCATAAACCCAACATCCCCGGCCGCCCCATTGTTGCCAGCTTTAATTCCCCTACAGAACACATCTCCGCCTTCGTTGACTCCCACCTACAACCTCTCATTCGTCAATTCCCTTCCTTCATCCAAGACAATAACCACTTTTTCAAACGCCTCAAACACCTCCCCTTTCCTCTCCCACCTAATACCATTTTGGCCACTATCGATGTCTGTTCCCTCTACACAAACATCCCCCACGTTGATGGACTCTCTGCCCTTAGTAAACTCCTGGACTCAAGACCACCCTACATAAGACCGTCCTCCCATTTCTTATTAGACTTGGCAGCAATGGTGCTAAAAATGAACAACTTCTCCTTCGATGGGCGTCACTACCTTCAAATTAGAGGCACTGCGATGGGCACCCGTATGGAGCCTTCATACGCCATTTGTTACTTGGGAGAATGGGAAGGACTCTTCCTCAACGTACCACTCAAACCACTTTTGTGGCTGAGATACATGGACGATGTCTTCCTCATTTGGACGCATGGACCTGACTCTCTCCTTTCCTTTCTCACGCGCCTCTCCTCCCATCCTTCACTCTCTTTCACCCACCAATCCTCTACCTCCCACATCACATTCCTGGATGTCGATCTTTACCTTCAAGACAGTAAAATCCGCACCTGTGTTCACATCAAACCCACCAACAGCCTCCAATACCTCCACTTTGATAGCTGCCATCCCCTTCATACCAAAACCTCTATCCCCTATGCCCTTGCTCGTCGAGGATGGAGGCTTTGCTCTGATAGAGCATCCATTCTAGAGTATTACTCTGTCCTCGAGGATGCTCTTCTCAAACGTGGCTACCCTCCAGTCTTGGTCCGCGATGACGCCTACCCACTATGGATCCCTTCCACACACACCTACTATCCCTGCATCAACCCCTCCACTCACTCTTACTACACTTTTCCTTCCTGGTATCCACGAAGCCCTCAAAACAATCCTCCTTGCTGCCCACCCAATTCTTACCTCTTCCTCCCACCAGTCCCTCTTTACCAACCTTTTTGCCAATCCCCCGCTCCTCTCCTTCCGCCGGCCCCCCAATTTGGGAAATATCTTGTGAATGAAGGAACTTCCTACTTCTACCACGCCTCTTGCAATAGGGTCTCACCCCTGCGGAAAACCTCGCTGCCTCACTTGCCCTATCCACCTATCCTCATCTTATTTCTCGAGTCCCTCCACCAATATCACCTACCCCATCACCTCTAGAATCAACTGCACCACCCGTAACGTCATTTACCTCCTTACCTGCACTTTTTGTCCAGCGTTTTACGTAGGCCTCACCAGCAATCCGTTAAATATCCGCATGAACGGTCACCGGAATAGCGTCTCTCTCAGACGCCCCCTCCCAGTTGCATTACACGCCAATGCCCACAATGTCCCCTTCAATAGTTGCTACAATGTAAGGGTTATTCGCGCCTCACCCAATGACACTCCTGCCCCTCTTCTCCGACACTGGGAACTAGCACATATACATCTTCTTGACTTGACTTCTTGACGCCTAGCTTCAACCTCCGCTAACCCTATTATCTTCCTTACAATGTCTCCTTGTTACTTTGTAGCTATTCGCACTTTACCTCACCACACTCCCTCCTTATTGGCTATCCACCCTTCCTACTCTCCGCCTCCTCCTATCATGAACCTCCCCACATCACCCTGTCATTCCCCGCCTTGTGTATCACTCTCAGTTACTCTATCGCTGAAGAAGGGCATAGGCCCGATAAGTTTGCGTGTTTTTTTGTTTTTTGTGTTCGTGTGTTTAACGTGTCTCTTCGATGCCCCCAGCAGCCTGCCAAATTGGTCCCCGACTTGGTAAGTGTCCGCTGGGCTTTTTCAACACCTTGTTGCCACCCTCATTACTACTTTTTCATTTCTTTAAGTTAATATATATATATATAATATATATATATATGGATGGCAAGAAGAGGTTAAGATGAGGAAGCCCAGTGAACACTCACTAATCAGACGACTTCAGGTTGGCGAGGCCATGGGGATGTCGAAGCGACACACGTAAAAGAACACTCAAAAACACAGAAACATCACAAACGTAGAAGCTTTCGGAGTTATTCCTTCATCAGCTACAGATATATATATATATATATATATATATATATATATATATATATATATATATATATATATATATATGCAGGGTCGTCTTAAGACATTTGGAGGCCATGGGCCCTAACTTTTTTGATGCCCCTCCCATTTGCAGAGAACGTCTTATTTATCAAATTTTTGCATTGCTTGTAAAATTTTGCGACGGTTACTACCTACCTATCTGATTTCATAGAGAATAACAATATACAGTATTACGCTATTTTGGGGATGGTTGCGTGGGAGGTATTAAGAAATTTTGGAAAATTAAAATATTAAATAAACAAAAAGTATAAAGTAAACTTACGATTTCATATTATATTCTTATTAAAAATTAAATGTAAAAACCCGAATGGGCTATTTCTTCTGTTTCTTTCCTCATATCTAATAGTTCATAAGTATTTCTGACATTTGAGTCTCTGTTTTATTTCTTCTCTCCAAATTTTGAAGCCCCCCTTAAAGTGAAACCCTGGACCAAGGACCTGCAGAGCGGGTGTTAGAGAAAAGGCAGTGGCCTTTTTCCCATTCCAGGCTGCCAGCTAAGCTATAAGCCTGCCAGGTTTTGAGAAGATTTTTGCAGGTTGTGATATTACAGGTTATGTTGCGGCGGCAGGAAGTGCTGCCGCCTCAGCCGCTTGGGCAGAGGAGAGAATTCCGCCCCCATCGACGCTATCGGGCGCCCCAGGGCATCACGCGGATCCCTGAGAGCTGCCGTATGAGGGTATGCTGTGAGCCAGCGGTCTTCCGGTAGAATGCCCTGGCCTTCTTTTCCAGGACGCGTTCTACAGGCTCCCAGATTTAATCCGTCTCCTCATTAACTCTTCCTGGAATTGGTATGCTCGCAGTTTGCAAAGAAAGTTCGTAGCGTTGATCACAAAAATCAGTTGAGATTTTGCCCTTGAACGAGTAACATGTCCGTACATAAAAGGAAGTGTCTGTCTATTCACGAAAAGGTTGATATTATTCGAGAGTTAGAACGTGGTGAAAAAAATGTTGAAGTGTGCAAAAAATTTAATTTATCGTCGTCTACGGTTTCAACCTTATGGAAAAACAAAGAAGCGATTTTATCTGCACTAGAGAACAACCTAACAACGAACAAGAAAATGAGGAAGTGCGACTTGGGTACTGTTGATCAAGCACTTCTGGAGTGGTTTAAGAGGCAGAGAAATGCTGGCTTCCCCATCAACGGCCCCATTTTAAAGGTACAGGCAGATAAATTTGCAAAACAGTTAGGACATGAAAACTTCACATGCAATAATGAGTGGCTCGATCGTTTTAAAAATCGGCATAACATTGTTTATGCGAAAGTCAGTGGAGAGGCCCTGTCAGCAGATTCAAAAACGGCAAGTGAATGGGTGAAAAGTGTTTGGGAGGAGTGTCAAAAAGGTTACAGAGAAGAAGACATCTACAATGCCGACGAAACTGGACTGTTTTACAACATGATGCCTGATGCAACGTTTAAATTCAAAGGTGACAAATGTGTTGGTGGCAAAAGACCTAAGAATCGTTTAACAGTTTTAATGTGCGCAAACATGAATGGGAGTGACAAAAAAAAACTTTTTGTTATTGGTAAGTCACAAAAGCCGCGTTGTTTCAATAATGTAAAGAAGCTTTCCGTTGAATATGCAGCTAATAAAAAGGCATGGATGACTAGCCCTCTATCCATGGTCACTCCGAGGTATTTAGCCTCAGAGGACCATGGGATAGCGTGCCCCTGCACGGTGAGCGTGGCTGCCGGTTGCACCCGAGGGAGGGCACGGAACATGACGGCGACGGTTTTGGATGGATTTACTGCAACTCTCCACTTGCAGTACCAGGCGTTGACCTTATCCAGAGCTCGCTGCTGGTATTTGACTGCCTGTGCCTCGTTCGTAGATCTAGCAAGGATGGCTGCATCGTCGGCATAAAGGCCAACTATGACCTGAGGCCCGTGGTCCCTAGGGAAGTCATGGGTGAAGGTGTTGAATAACACTGGACCTAGGACGGATCCCTGGGGGACGCCCGCCTGAATCAGGTGAGTCCCGGATCGCTCTCCGTCCCAGCACACCCAGAATTTTCTGTTCCCCAGGTAGGACCTCAGAAGAAGAATTAGTGGTAGAGGCATACCAGCCCAAAGCATTTTGGCCATCA
Organism: Tanypteryx hageni; assembly: GCA_028673005.1. Classification (NCBI taxonomy): domain Eukaryota; kingdom Metazoa; phylum Arthropoda; class Insecta; order Odonata; family Petaluridae; genus Tanypteryx; species Tanypteryx hageni. Next base: position 34,717,796 of record CM054120.1, on the reverse strand, counting down.
GTGCCTCCTGCCAGACTCGGTCAAACGCCTGGCTGATCTCCAAGAAAACCGCCGCCGTCCTATGCCGGACATTAAAGCCGTCGGTGATTGAGCCGACGACCCTGGCAAGCTGATGCGAGGTGGAATGCTGCTGGCGGAAGCCGAACTGCTCTCCAGGGATGACATTCCTATCGGAGAGGTGTCTCCGCAGGGTTGGGAGGATCAGCCTCTCGAACATCTTCCCAAAGTTATTGAGGAGGGAAATGGGGCGATAATTCTCGGCAACACCCGCAACCTTATTAGCTTTGGGAATCCCAATTATCTTCGCCCTTTTCCACTCCTCAGGGAAGTGCCGGATGCGCAAGCAGCCATTGTACAGCGCTGTGAGGAACTGTACAGCTGCAACAGGGAGCTACTTAATCACCAACCCACTGATTTCATCATCACCTGGAGAGCGGTGCGAGGATAGGTTCCTCATGACAGCAACTCCTTCCGCGGTGCCAATCCGAGGATAGAAGTCCCGATCATCATCAGCAGAATTCTGAACAGCATTCATGGCTATTTCCACCGCCGCCTCAGAATCCGCCGAGTCAGCAGTGGAAGGGTTAGGCCGGAAGGTGCTAGCAAGATGTTCTGCAAACACTTCCGCCTTTTCCCTGGAGGAGCAGGCAAGTCCTGTAGGAGTTGAGAGGGGAGGGTCCCTCCACTGGGTGGTTTTAAAACCACGACAAACCCGCCAGATGGAGTGATCAGCGAGGGACACCTCCGCCAACTGTTCCTCCCAGGCGTCGGTTTTAATCTCCCGGATCGCTTTTCGGACCTCCCTGTTACGGCGGTCGAGCAGGTTGCGCAAATCCGGCGTGCTTCTCGGATGACACCAGACACAAAGGTCCCCATGGCATCAGCTTGCTCAGGGGATTGCGGCTCCTCAGCATTAGCCGGGAGGGCAGAAGCTACTTGGGCACGGAAGGCTACCCAATTCGCCTTGGCGAAGTCGCGCCGCTGAAGGGGGGGGGGGAGCCTGACCGGGAGGTTGACGTAATGAAGGAGTATCGGCAGATGGTCTGACGATAGCTCGTTCAGGGTGGACACGTTTAGAGATGACTGAGCATTGCAGGAAATGACAATGTCCAGAACGTCAGAAGTAGGAAGGTAGGTCGGGGTTCTGGGTCCCAAGACAGATGACCCCGCATCCTCGATGAGGCGATAGAGCTTCCGCCACCTGGGGTTAGACAACCTGGAGTGCCAGGCTTTGTGCTTGGCATTAATGTCGCCAAGCACAACCGTCGGGACTCCATCAGGGGGAAAAAGAGCATACATATCATCCTCATCAAGGTCTTGTCCAGGAGGGTAATACGCGGCCACCACTCGCAACCTCCCTTTGGTCATGCGAATGACCGCGGCCACTACCTCGAGCTGGTTCATCTCCGAGAGCTGGTACTCGTAGAACATTAGGGACGTGTGGATCAGGAGGGCGACGCCCCCTCCAGGGCGGCCTGTCCTGTCCTTTCTGAGCACAGCCCAACCTCGCAGGTTCAGGGGGATGTTGGGCGTTAACCGCGTCTCGCCGATGGCAGCGACCGAGGCACCAAGGTCATGAAGGAGTGGGAGGAGTTCGTCGGTACGGTGGCGAATCCCGTTGGCGTTCCAACCCACTATCGAAAAACGCCCCCTTTTACGGCGTATCTCCATTGCCGGACTTAGAAAGGGCAATTTCCTCCAGCAACGCCAGGAGAAGGAGCCCTTGGCGGCTGGAAATGTGCTTCTTCAGGACCATCGTTATAGAAACTATGGTATCCCATAGCTCCTCATCGTCAGAGGGAACAGGTTGGCTTCGAGTGGCGGGAGGGGCGCCACGCGGCGCAGGTGGCACTAGCTGCCCCGCGGAGGGTGTTGATGCCTGAGGTTTTGCCGTAGGCGGAAGATCCCGATGAGGCTCGGGCACCGCTTTTGTGCTGGCACAGCTTGGAATAGCAGGCTCAGCCCTCCTCAGGAGTTCGGGATCGGGGATCGTGCTGGCACTGGCCACCGCGGCCGCAAAGTTTCTGCCCGGGACGACAGTGGAGGATCGCTTGGCAACCGCCGTCGGAGTCACTGTCCTGCCTTTGTTGGCCTTGCGCTGTAGCGCATCATTGCGCTCATTTGCCGCCAGCGCCTTGTCCAAAGCTTCAAGGTAAACAGGACATTGCCTGTATGTGGAGGGATGGTCACCATCGCAGTTAGAGCACTTCCTGGGTGTCGTGGGTGGGTTGGGGCAGTCGCGGGACCGATGATTTCCTGCACACTTGTAGCAGCGGGCCACCATCCTACACCCAAGGGAGGAGTGCCAAACCTCTGGCAGTTAAAGCACTTCTGGCGGCGCGGCCAATTTTTCTAGCAGCGCACGCATGCGACTTTCGATGCCACGAAAATTTCCCGTCTGAATAAACCGAAGCGCTTTGTTTCAGAGTAAACCACGCAAGAGGATCACAACTCATCTCCGTTTTCAATCCGAATTTCGGGAGTAGCAGGGTGTCAAAACGATTATAATTTTCTAAAAATTCAGTTCAAGTATTAAAATAGAGAGATACTGAACATGTGCACTCAGTATGTTTTTTATCAATCCTTAAAAATACAACATCATATCTCGGCTTCTACTTACTCAATAAGGACAATCCCTCTTGAAAGACTTGATCCTTCTTAAGCGCCATCATAAAACACTTGGAACACCAATTCGCGCGCCTGGCTTCGGAGAGGCCATTCACGTTTTGGAGACGATTTGGAAAGAACCCGCAGAGTCACCCGAAAAATATCGTTTCCGAGACCCTTGCTGGACATCCGTTTCTTCACTTTTAGAAAGAAATTTTCGAAAACGATCGATTGAGTTAAGCATGTGTTGGGACCAAGAAATCTGAACGATAGATGCTGGAAAACGACAATTCGAGGGACGATGAATGCGGTATTATTTAACATTGTTCGTTAAAAGCTTTTGTCGGGACTACGGAAAATGAACGACACATCCAGGAAAACGATGAATACGAGAACAATATATCGAGGTTCCACTGTATATATACATAGCCGTCTTAAGGGGGAGGCTACATGGTCCTTGGTCATACCTCGCTGAGAGTAATGCGCTTATTGGGTACTTGCGTCCCAATAGCCTACTTCCTTGCACTACGTCTCGTCGTGCTTTACCTCATTATCCTGTTCACCCTGATCTTGACCTTACTTCTCTCGGACGTTGATTTTGGCCAACGGATTTACTCCCGTATTTTCCCGTCGAAATAGGGGGAGGCTAACAGAGTTCCTCCTTCTCACCTATTTCGCTTCTCCCCCACTGCGGAAGCTGGGCCCTGAAAAGGACCTGATTTTTCCGCTCTTGTGCATTGGCCCTGAACAGGGCCCTTGCTGTCCTCCCTCTCCCCATTTCGCCCTGTAAAGGGCTTCGGTTTTTCCTGCTTTCTGCAGGGTCTGTGGCTCCGTTGCTTCTGTCGTTGTCGCGAACCGGGGGGAGGCTAACGCAGTTCCTCCTTCTCACCCGATTCGCCTCGGATCCGGTCGTGGACCCCGCTGGGGGCCTCTCGTTCCTGCTCCGCAGTTTGATCTCTTGTGGTCGTTGCCTGAATAGATCCATCTGCCTTTCTTCCGCCACTCGCAATGTCGTCATCGCCTCCTGAAAATGCACCTGCCAGCATGATTCTCCGCGGGCAGCACAGGCGGAGTATGTCATCCGATGGCTTAATAGCCTTCAAAACCCCTTATGGAGCGATAAAGTACGTCTCTCAGGACCGCCTGAGAACGATGCAAATCGCCTACATCCTTCGGTTGGAGAATCCTGTGAATCCCCGCAATACACCCCGCCCCTCTCGAAAGGACTGCTTGGTGACTGACACGGCTGCCTGTTCCACCATTCAGTCACCCACCGCAGGACAGGGCGCTGCTAAGTCCAAGGGGGAGAAAAACCCGAAGAAAAAGAAGGGTGCTCCTTCCATGGGGGCTCAAAACCCAAATGCTCCTACCACATCGACGACTCAGGCCCCATCGCACGTGGCGGTGGTTCTACCTAAGCCCGTATCGGGGCAGCCAGCACCCCTCCCTTCTCCAATTGATACTCACCCTATAGAGACAGAAAACCTGGATGCTCCCTCGCAAATAAGGAAGCTCTCTAAATCCATAGAAGACGACTCTCTGGCACTGCATACACCCAAGGAGTCCGCCACCCAGGGTGCTCAGGCAAATGCTGGAGAATCCGCCCCAGTGACGCCTGATTCCTCCCTACCCCTCTCTGAGTGTACCATGCCCGTTCCTGCATCACTCACTGTGAGTGTCGAGGATATGGAGACCGAAACTTCTTGCTCCACACTGAAGCGGAAGCTTTCGGACTCACTGGAGGTAGTACCCTTAGGGCAATCGTATCACCCCCCGGAGCCTGCTAACCAGGGAGCGGAGGCCGCAGCCAATGAACCTTTCGAGATCGTGACCAAGAAGAGGAGGAAGAGAACCTCCAGAAAGAAGGTGGAAAATCCCTCCTCTAACGCCACCCAACCCAGTAGACCTAAGGTGAAGCCGATTAACGTCTTTGGTGTACGGAACCACCCCGACCTCATTGACTCTCTCCAAGAGAGATGTGGCAATGAATTCGAGCTCGCAATCAGAGATGTCTCCACCAGGGTCATCGTTACCTCGCCGGTACAGCAGGAGAAAGTCCTGCAGATCCTCGAAGAGAAAAAGCTCGA
>CM054120.1:32888198-32912602 GCA_028673005.1 Tanypteryx hageni | reverse complement strand
AATAGGCGTATTTACGTTCATATCTTCGTTTTAGATAATCCATTTCCCTTTATTTATGAATGTTGCGTGCCCACGAAGGAAAGTTTAATTAATTCGGTATTTACAGCAGGTATTGTTTCAGTTGCCCACGAATATTTTTTTTTCATTGGAAACAAAAAACGAGAACTTGTCTAAGGTCAAGTGATTAAAGTTTTCTTTTCTTGAAATCGGCTACTCCTTCGATAAAAATGTACTGAACAAAACATGCTATTAATTCTACAGTTTTGTGTGAAAACTTTTTTATTTTAAGTGTTATTTTGCGAGATATATAGAAAAGTTCAGTTATTGTCACCAGTAAAGTGGCACTTCTGATTTGGCTACGTGAACCATTTATTCCATTTTCTTATTTTCTTTGCCCCTTTGTCCTAAATAGCAAATGTCATGAACATCCGCCAGTAGCTTTGCAGATGAAACATGCGGACAGGACGGACGGACACGACCATAAGGGTACCGTATTTACTTTTTTGTAAAGAGCGCCTAAACACCAGATACGCATTTATGGTCTAAATTCTTTTTTAGAGCTATTTTCGGTGAATCACACCTGAAGACTGCTGCATTGCAGCCGAAATGCATATATGGTTTTTCATGGCCTTCCTAATGCCGTTGAAGATACCTAAGATAACTAACTACCTGTTATTTTTTTCAATTTTTGATACACAAGTGCTTATTCTTGAATGGGCCTTGAGTAGGCCATAAATGGCATATTATTTTTCCGACCGAGATCGGGATTTTTACTTTCTCAAATACATAGTATATTGAGCAAGTATTGTTTTCGAGAAAAAATGGACTTCGAGATTTTGATGGAAATACACGTTTTAGGTGTCCCTGAGTCCATAAAAGAGGTTTTCGCCATGCCGTCTGTCTGTCGGCCTGTTCGCCGTTCTAGGGCCCAAACGCGTGCATAAAATCGAATGATATCTCGTATTTGTGCAATGTAATCATATTTTGCAGACTTTTTTCATAAAAATGATATTGCACAAAAATAAAGGGTAGTCTATTCTTGGCGATTTTTTGAAAAATTTGATTTACTTAAAAATGGTCCCAAAGGATTTGATTAAAATCAATCCAATTGTAGAACCTGATGTCCCAAATAATACTGGCGTAAGCCATATGTCTCTTGAAATCACTATACGGCAGTCCAGTGACATTACAATGTACGCTAAGCTACCTAACCTTATGACGTCACGCCTCCGCCGCGATCCATTCAAACTCTTAGTACAGCCTTACGGTTAAACTAAATCGAATTATATCTCATATTTATGGATAATATCATTCATAAAAGACATTCTGAAGAGATAAACGATATTGCGCAACAAATAAGGTACTTTATTCTAGGATATTTTGAAACAATTCGATTTACTCAAAAATGGCTCTGATTTGCGATTTAAATCCATCCAAACGTACAGTCTGATGTCACAAATAATACTAAGCCATGTGTCCAAAAATAGTTACTATATATCGTTCAGTGCCATGATTTCTGTACAAGACGCTCAGCGCACGCGTCAGAGAGGGGAGGGGGGAACCCGGGGGGATTCCCTAGTCTAAAATTCCTTACTTCTTTGTTAACGCCACGCGCTTATTAATGAGAGGTATTAGACGTGAGAGGTTGATGGTGTCGGCCGCTTTGGTTCTGTTGCTACGTATTATTAACATAATTGGCAGTGAATTGCCAAGCACATAGAGTTAATTTCGGGGCAAAGAGCGTAATGAGATCAAACGTACATATATACGTATGTGAGAATGTACGCGCAATGTACATTGCGCCGTTTATTTTTGGTGCCGTTCAGGCTTAAAAGAATTTGACAGAGTGACCCGCATTCCGCCCACACTCCCCGTCTGATACAAACTAGCGAACCCAAGAGGCTGTATTCGTATAGATCAGAGGTACGCAACCTTTTCAATGTAGCGAGCACCAACTTACATTCTAGAGCACCCTGCCAGCACCATTATACTTTTGTAAATGTGGGAATGATCACAAATAAAATCTAATCAACGTCAAAGTGATTATAAATGTCCTTTCGTATGATTGAAAGAAAACAGGCGAACAAATCAAATGATTCGTACTAGGAAGGCGATTTTTAGCATCGTAGCAGTGCTTGGTAAGACTGCTAAAGAGCACCGCGGTGCTCGCGAGCATCAGGTTGCGGACCCCTGGTATAGATCTTTACTGGCATTCTAAATTTGTAACCCTTTACGCGCGTCTCCAATTAAAGCGTTTAAGGATCGTTTCTTTTGAAATATTACACATCCTGGATGTGATGCGAGAAAGTACGGAATTAAGCGTTTTTCGTAATTTCCCGCGAATTACCGTGCCTCGCAAAAACTCTTCGACTTCCACCATGGCCGATCCTTGGTACAGACGCGTAATAAACGTCCGATACAAATATCTCGCTGTAAAAATAAGTTCGTGGATGCCATGTTTGGCTTCACGCACGCCGCATCCAAACAACTCAGCAGCTACTTGGTCCACCAGACGACCATATCTATGCCACGCTCGCGACGTCGGGGAAGTTTTCGAAAGCATTTGTCGCCGACACCGAGTAAACAATGGCGATCATTCACAAACACGCGACCAATTATGGCGCAACATTTCGAAGAGAAGGTTCCGCGAAAGACTTGAACCAAATACACTAGAATAGTAATACCGTCCACTCTCCTCATTTAACAAGGGAGAAGAGCGCGAACGACGACACTGGCACCATCTAGCGGCAAGGAATGATCAGAGTGGTAGCAATTGAAAAGTGCAGTGTAAAACGGTGACGAGATTTACAGAAATGTTCGAGCAGCTGCGCGTTCAAGCCAAAAATTGTTTATCCCATTGTTATTAAAAACATTAAAATCAACATTCAGAATTAAAGAAACAAGCTGTCCGAGCCGAGAAAGGAAGATCGGACGTATCGTTCGAAAGTTATTAGCGGCGGAAATCGCAAATTCGGCAGTATATCGTATTGAATTTTTTTTATCAAAAAATGCAGCTCTAAGGTTGTCCCCCCAATCCTTGGGTTAGAAAAGTGTCAGATTTATTAAAAATGAAAGGACGTTTCAGGAGTTATTAGATTTTACTAACACATACACAGAGCGGTAGTGAAGGCGGGGCAACCATACGCAGAAAGAAATTTTAGGATTTCTTCACGAATACGAACTTTTTAAGTTCATTTCCCAACGTGGAAAATTTACTGAGAATTTTTCTGACATTCGCCACATCAATTTCACCTGGAGAGCGTTTTTTTTAGTAAACTAAAATTGATCAAAAATTACCTACGGTCATCAATGAACCAAGAGAGACTTTCTGGCCTTGCCATCTTATCTATTGAATATGACACTGCAAAAATATAAATTTCAATGACACAATCAAAATGTTTGCTGCAAATAAAGCTCGAAAAATAAAACTTTAAAGAAATGATTGTTCATTTTTAGCTAAATACCCTTTTAAAAATACGAATTTAAAATTTTATATTATTTGGGGTGCCAAGAACTCCTCAGGGCGCCAAAAGTGCTGACTACGGCTCTGCATATACATATACACACCTGAGTAAAACCACATTTAATAAATCTTACTCAGGATCATAATAAGTAGACACCAAAAAAATGTGACACACAGGCATGATAGCATTATAGGGCACAGAATCAAGTCTAAAAATTAATTCATACTTTTATTATATAGCATGTCAAAATAATTTAACATACAGAACAGTGCTTAAGGATTACAGTTCATAAATCTACCTAAGATGCTAACTCCTTATCTTTCCTATGCATGCAGTAATTATCTTTCGGGAAGCGAAAAAAAGATCTGGAATTCTTCTGCCACTTATAATTAGAACATCCGTAAACTGCACAGATTATTCCACCCACGTAATTTGACATTTTTCAACCTTTAATTACGGTGCGACGCAATGAATTCAATTTATTTACGTTACACACTGAATGCATATAGCTTTCAGCAATTCAGAACTCCGACCACTCCCTGCCGCTAGGGGCGTTATTATCGCTGTTCTCCCAATACTATTTAATGAGAGTGGATGGTAGTGTATTTGCTTTAACTTAAAGATGCGGAAGAAGGGCGAGGGGGCGTGGGGCAAGAGATGAAACTGACCGGGCGGAGGCCGCCCACTGCAGTCGGGGTCCGGAAGTGGAGATCCCGACGAGAAGAGGGCGTGGGTGGGAACGTGGGATGCGGTAGGGGGAGGGGCCGAGGCAGTGGGGCGTGGGAGGCGAGACGGGTGGTTCGCAGCTGCAGGCATTCGTTGGACGGCACTTGTTGCCACGTCGGAAAGCGATGCGTACCCCACACCCTACGAGAGCGCGTATCCGCCGGCCCTTGCCGCACCCTATCCGGAAGATGGCGGCGCGAATGCTGCATCTGGCGGCGGACTCACCGACTCCTTTGTAACAACTCCATCGGGTGAAATTTTTTGAGGAGTGAACAAGTTAACCCAGGGGTGCACAACATAGGGCCCGCGGGCCAAATTTGGCCCGCCGACACATTTTGTGTGGCCCGGCAGGTTATAACTCAGTTGGTGCTTTCCTTTTCCGAAAGAAATACAAGTAAAATTTGTTATGGATATTTATCGCATGTGTGAACAAACATTCTCTCTTATGAAATTAAACAAAGCTCCATTACGTTCAGCACTGACAGATCAGAGTTTAAGAGAAATTCTAAGAACAGCAACTACCAGAATTACTCCGGATATAAGTGGAATGGCGAGAGAAAAACGGTGCAACATCTCCAATTGAATAAGTAAATTATATTTGTTTGTTATCTCATTTTTGTCGCATACAAATTGCATGTAAAAGTTGTTGCGGTATTTACTGAATCTAAAATAGTGCACTTAAATTTTTTATGCACTAAACTCTCATAGTGTGGTCCGCCTAGGTCCAATCAAGGCCGAATTTGGCCCGTGTCGACTTTTGAGTTGTGCACCTCTTGAGTTAACCACTTCCATTCGCTTTGAATCGCGGGGTGAAGGAATGGATGAGTAATTGACGACCTTGATAGGATGGTGGCTAGAGTGTCTGACTCCTAATTCGCAGGTTCGAATCCTGCCGAGAGCAAGGTCGTACGGGCTAGTGCAGGGGTTCCCAACCTGGTGCTCGCGAGCACCGCTCTGCTCTTCGGCAGCCTGGTTGTGCACTTCTGCGATGCTTATATCGCGTTTCTTAACATCATTAATTTAATAAGATCAGTCTCTTTCTTTCTAAATACATATAAGAACATCACTAATAACATTCACGTTGGTTCAATTTTAGTATTTATGATCATTATTTTTTTGCAGAAGTATAGTGGTGCTCGCTTGGTATTCTAGGATATAGCTTGGTACTCGTTTGATATGCCAGAATATAACTTGGTGCTCACCCCATGGAAAAGGTTGGGAACCCCTGGGCTAGTGTTTGTTATTGCTGATATGCTCACGGTAAAAGGCCGCCGAGCGTTATTTATGAACTGGTTAAATGATTAAATAAGTATATCTCAATGACTAACATAACGGATTCGTTCAAAGACCGCTCCAGTTTGAAGGAATTTTGGCGGAAATCGGAAATGAAATTGAAGAGAAAATATTCGTATAACACTATCTTACAGAGTGAAATAGTGACCATAGCTCGAATATCCAAGAATAAGTCATTTTTCCACCCTAATTCTTTAAGGTTATTGGAGGAGTACGACTGCCCTAACTTTTTTATCTTCTCTTGAGGTTTGAGTACATATTCGAAACTCGGCTGTGATTCGCGGTGAGTTATTGATACGTACCGTATTTATTAGTCAAGAATGCGAATTTTTATTGCTGTTTTCCTTAGTATTAAATGGAATTAATTTTATACAATTAATTCTATTATAATTTGTAATTCCGTGAAACCGCACAAGCGATTAATTTCTCGTTACTACTTACGCTAACCCCTCACCAATTAAAACTAATTAAGCAATTAAAAAATTGAGAATTTTATTAACTGATTTAAGATTGGAATTTACAGTTTCGGCTTCACTTGACAAGACTTATGATTTCTCACAAAAAATTATTAACAGCGCTATTTATTGTAAAATACGACCTGTTTCGTTGCGTTACCTATAAAGCAGCGACTTCCTAACCATTGTTAAGTGACGACCACGGCCAACTTCATATAAGAGAAATCTCCAATAATCCCTTTACTCTTTCGAATGAAACGAAAGCGAAATAATTCATGCGAGTGAGGGGATTCTTTTTGCGTTCGCTCCGCATGGGATCCCACCCACTTCCTGCGGTCACCAAAGCAATTGCGCTCCTCTCGTGCTTAATAGGAAGAAGCGTGGACGGCGGCAGCTGTGCGTGCCTTCTTCCACTTGGCCCGGATTACGTCACTTACCACTAAAACACGCCAACGAGCCGCCCTCCCACAGCATTTATACGTTTCGGAATCCGAAAATATACTATACAATGAATGAAGCTCGAAAATAACAAACACCTTCGATTCAACAAAAAAAACCATTTCGAAGTTGTTGAACTCTTAAAAATTAAGATTTATTTTGGTTTAAAGTTGTTCGTTTGAACTTGGGTGTCCAAAAGGATGTAGGTACTCGCTAACTCGAGACGATCAAATCAATAAACCGCCGATTGATGTAAAATATTACAAGTATACCAATATTACAAAAATTACAAAAATTGAGCAAAGATAAGTGTGTATATGTAATAAAGAAATGAGGACGCATCATTTGGTATGACAGAGATAAAACAAAAAATATAAAAACATGTAATACATCGTAGGCAGATGAAATAAAGCTAAAAAGTTTTAAGTAACCGGAAAAGAATAAGAACATATTAACTTTATCTTAATACTTATGTATAAGAGAATGAATGTAAAAATCTAGAAAAAAATCGAGGCACAAATTCACGGTGTCGTCTTCTAGAAACGTATTTACTCGCAGAACTCCGCCTTATTTTTGGCGCTATTTTGATTCTAAAAGAGCGAATGGGAAATTGGGAGGACAATGTTTTTTCAAGCGTGATCATGGTGGGGTCAGCAGTAAGGTCGTAATAGATTTCTGAAAAATTAGTAAACGTTAACTTTATTAGCCGTTGAACATGGTTTATTTTATATTTATTGTTATATATATATTGGAAAGAATTCAATTATTTAATCCTCAAAATCGGGGTAGGAGAATCTACGTTATTGAGGAAATTTCGCAAGAACGATTTAAGATAGGATCAACAAAATGATGACCATCGAGATAATCCAGAGGATTACAGGGTTGAGTTTACGTAGTTGGATCTACCGCAGATTCGATATTAGCATCAATGCAAAACATTATGACAAAATGGGTTAAGATGAAGATTTTTGCATACATTTGTTGGCAATGAAGAATTCTGGACAGTATTACACGAGAAAAATCTATGAAAAGAAAATAATAAAATAAAGGATGATAAAAAAAGGAGAAAACGCTTATAAAATGTGGTTAAAGTGCGCTAGGACAATTGGCGACACAATATTAGCGGCTCTCAGCGGAGATTTAACCGCGCTCCGTATTCATGACAAAATGAACAAACACAAAAATGGGAGGATATTAATCTTAGCAGTCGGTGGAGCAGCAAGTATAAGAGCAGGTTCCAAAGAATTTTATGAAAAGAGAAGATTACAAGGCGATAGTAACCGTAGACGGAAATTACGTAAAAGAATGAAGAGAGAAAAAAAAGTGGACAGAGGCAGCTAACTCGCGGATTTTAAAGAGCGGAAAATATTTAGGAGAAATGGCGTCGAGAAGTTTAAATCAATTGGTGATATGACCTTTAGTTTAAGATTTTTCCGCACGTTAACACTTAATATTATATTCTGACTAGTATAGTAAACCTCAGACGACAAGTCATAAAAGCAATGGAGATATTTGAAATGGTTCCCCTACCTCAGAGATAAATAGTAACTTTTTAAACGCGCGTCAAATTTTACTGGATAGTATTCTAAAATTGAATGTCATATGTAGAACAAAATAAAACGAACAAAAATTTAAAAAAGAAAAATATTTTACTCGATTATAACGAAGACAAACAACAATGCTGGCGGTTAGGAGGGTGAAACCATCGATAAATGGACTACGAGCGAAATATGGTTAACACTAGTGTTATTGGGCGTCAGATTCTGTAGTGCTATCTTTGCTAATTCTTACAGTAATACGCTAATGAAAAATTTATGAGTTGGGCTAGGATTTTTCTCTCTAACAAAGAAAAGAAATCAGTTATCGGCGCTGATCAGGTAAGAGCTAGTTACTGCGGCCCAAATGCTAATTTTTGTCCTAACGTAACCATTCGAGATTTTACAGAGATACTTTATTGTTGTGAAAATGAGGCAAGATTTTTTTCATATTAATCGAATTACAGTAGAACGTGTTTTCTAAATTATTGTTTATAATAGCCAAACAGACGTCCAATCTTCTCGATAACGTCTAGCTTATGTCACTTGCTCTTTTGTCGTACAAACAGAAATAGCTAGAGTACCTCAGTAAAATATCGTGGAGTAACCCTCTATCGCGATCAGCCGTGGGATACACATTCGTAGAGTGATCGGTGCATCCAACAACAAATAAGCTTTCACATGAAGACCGAAAAAATTCGAGAAACATAGATATATATCTTTGGTTAGGCCGCAGGTTGAGTACGCTTTTAGTACAGTCAAACCCCGATTTAGCGCCACCGTTTTTCCATCACTGACACTGACGTTAAAGCGGGGGTGGCTGTAAATCGAGGTATATGCTTGCTCTATGTAATCATAAGATGGAAGTTCTGTACCCAACGATTCATGGGTGGTATGCGGGGGTGGCACTATATAGGGGGCCGCTAAATCGGGGATTTACAGTATATGGGATCGACACGAGAAAGGACACGTATTCGAGTCAAAAAAAATGTTGCGAATGTACGACCCTATACATGGCGTTTCTTATTGAGGATTTTTAATTTGGTATCGTTAGAAGGGCGCTACACGCTAGGTTAAAATTTATAAAGAAAAAATAGATAAGAAATATAGAAAGCCAAACTTAGGAACTGCCTAGAATAATTGAAGCACCCACTTATATAGGAATGAAGGACAACAATGATACGTGAAACTGGCAGGACGGAGCAATATCAAAGATCTTTTTTCCTAAAACAATTAGACATTTAAAAAAGGATATTTAGGACTGAATTCGATTTTTTAGGAAGTTGGGTGCAGTGCACCCCCTGCCACCCACCTGTCTGGTGACTTGCAGAGTATTATGTAAATGTAAACGAATGTGAAATCCAAGCTATCATTTTTTCGCTCGCATACAAGAGCTAATTTCAAAATTCGCCCACAAGGGCTTAGATCATACGTTAGGTGTGCTTTTAAAACTGTCCAGTTTAAGCCATGTAAGTAAATTAGGCTACCGCACGTATCATTCTGTGCTTAGGCGACAATATAAGTTTCTCTCCAGTATCCGAAGATGGCTATTTTGGTCGCTTTAAACCTACAGATAAGCGAAATTCGATTCGCAAGTAGGTCGCAAAAAAAGTTATCTCGTAAGAAAAACCGCTGTGTTATTCTTTTTTCCACTGAATTTAGAATGAAAGATTTGTTGGAAGAGGTTTGGATGTGAATAAAATAATTGGAATTCCTCTTTACACAAAGGAACCTTGGTCCATTATGTATGATACAACCACATGGAAGCATTAACAGTGGTTTATAAATTTAACGACTGAATTCCCTCGTTTATAAAAACACGGGAGGACCATGTGCGCATTTCAGATGCGGGAGTGTCATATAAAACTGAGCGGAGAGACATTTCGCGAAAAATGCCAACAAATTATCACTACGCTGAAAGGAGGTCATTCGCGCGAAATGGGTAACTACGAAATGTTTAGTAAGTAATAAGCAACGAAAGCTTATGAAATAAAGTGAATTACCGGCGCACAAACACGAGATATTTCTTGCATCGAGTATTAATGCCATATCAACTAAACTTGGCTGTAACAATTTCTGTGATCACTTAGCGCTATGGTCGGTAACTAGCGGCTTTCGGGCCACATGCGTCTCTCAAGAGCTTTTTGTACGGCCCTCAAAGCTAAGATGAAAAAGAGATCCATGAAATTTAAAATAGCCAATTTCATACAAGTAATAAATATAGTGGTCAAATAACATTTTTTGACTTGAGTTTCACTTAAACGTTACCAGAAAACTCTTGGTATTTTCCGATGTAAACTCTTATTCTGCACGCCGAATTATTCGCAAAGAGACCGTCATGTCGGAAAGGTAGCCGACTATTGAATTAGGAGGTGACATAATTATCACTCTTTGATGGAGACATCCCCGGAAACTGAACGGTTTCCGAGTACCAGTTAAGCCAAAAGTAACGCTGTTTCGATGCAGAGATGGAATTTCTCGTAAAAACTCCTAAAAAATTACTAAACGAACTTGGCGAAAAAATTCATCCACAAAAATACGAGATGATTTAAGGAACTACTAAGTATGGAAAATCTGTAGTAAAATTTAAAAATTACAGATTTTGCAATACAGAAACTTAATGGACCATTAAAAGCATAGAAACTCAAATGGCATAAACATTCGCAGAATGAGCATATCCGAAATATAATTTAAAATCTGATAATACCCTCCAACTTCGTGAACCGGTGCAGTTCGTTAGAAGGACGTCCAATGAGGAATGACATCGCCCATATTCCCACCTCGATGACAAGATCTGGAAAAAGATTTCTAGCGAAACGGAAAAGAGCGATTTGGGACAAATGTTTACGAAAAGCACCTGCGAGCGAAAGCGTTCCGCAAGATCCGAGGCGGATGCGAAAAATGCGTCTCATGCGATTCCTCAAGAAGCTCTTCGGAGGGACATTCTGAGGCAAGGCGTCAGAGGGTAAGCAACAAGATACGTGGGAAGAAGAAGCGATCCTTCCCAACAGATGCGACGACCCCTCCCATTCCAAACCCTTACCGACTCTCTCTCTCTCGCACACACACGCGCATACACACATAGCCCTTCCTCCCCGTTATATACCCTCCCTACTCCCGTTACGGTCCAAGCATTACTACAGCGAGGGAGAAGAGAGGGATGCCCCACGTGTCTCGAAAGAACGTAACCTCACACTGTTGCCAAGTCCATTCTTTGGGAATTAGAAGAGCTGCACGCTACGCTAGTTGCATCCTCGCTATGCAGTTAGAATTTTGTCGAACACACGATGCCGAAAGAGACATTGTGGAAATGGGGGACGCGGCGAGGGTGGCATGGCGGGATGTTGCGGCTGAAGATGACCGAATCTAAATGTCGCGCAATGATGATGTTACAGGCATAGAAACCGAGGCGCTGTGATGATATCACTCGAGCCTTCTGGTGAGATTGCGTGAGCAAAGGCTTTCGTTTTCGATTCTTCCAAACCGCTGCTAAATTTAAAATTAAGAATACGAGTGACGCCAGCAGAATAAACGAGGGCGGAGAATACCACAAGAAAGAAAGTTGATGAAATAGCGTGTTACGTATGTTCACATAAAGCTGAAACTAAATTTTGACATTTGAGAAGGAGTAAATAATGCACTTGACCGGAAATCGAACCCGGGTCTCCCCACTTGCCGAATAGATGCTTTAACCAACTAAGCTAGCGGTTTCCAAACATTACAAATCCGCGCCCCCTCTCACCTAAAAAAACTATCTACGACCCCCTCATCCCCCCCCTCTCTACCGTGTTCAATTACAGTTTATAAGCAATACCTACTGGACATAGAATTACCATTAGTAAAACCATTTTAAGGAAAAACATGGAAAAACGATACTTCCTAGCCATTTGAAGGCTAGAATTTGGCTGCTGAAAATGTAGATCTCAAGATTAGGATGGTTAAATGGGCAGTAAATATATGAGAAATCCTTGGCGCCCTCCCAACCTACCCATCACGCCCCCCCCCCACAGTTTGGAAACGACTAAACTAAACTATTTTGTAAGCATGATAGCTTAGTTGGTTAAAGCATCTATCCGACAAGCGGGGAGACACGTGTTCGTTCCCGGTCAAGTACAGGATTTTTTTCTCCTTCTCAAATGTCAAAATTCGGAGAAAACCATATGCGAACTTAACTTACGAACCTATCGCCCCATATCACAGATTTTGCAATCTTTCTCGCCGAAAAAACGCCTTCTGGACATTGGAGGCCGTTTAATGAGAAAGGAGGGCACAGGCGCCTAATAACTGCCCAATCATAATTCTGAAAAACCTTTAAAAATTCGGCAGGGTTCCACCATTCTCTGCAAAAGCCACCTTAAAATTAAACTCTCCTCTGAGAAGTGCGGCAACAGAGGGACCAATTGCATGGAATTGAAGCAAAAACATCGAAAACTCCATAAAAAAGAAAAATACGTATTGAATAAAAATAATGTTCTATGTTTTTCAATATAGCAATGCATTATTAGATAACGCTCCAGTTGACTCTTGAAGCATATAGGAGGAAAGAACAATTATAACGTCCTTTCTCTCACTGTCGTGCTTGGCTCTTGGAAAAGAAAAATTCAACTTGGAGAAAATTAGTTAAAAAAAATTATATCACATTTTCTGGATACTGCGTAAAAGACACTAAGAAAGGCAATATCTCCAATAAAACAGCGATTTTTAACTGATGGTACGCCGTACCATGTCAAAGCATTAGATAAACACGTTTTACTGCATATAATTCGCATTATTATATATTAAATTAAAATTTTCCAGCGAGTAACAATTTCTTTTGATGCCAAGGATCGTACTTAATGCTGTCCCGGAATATGTTGTCTTTCATGTGGTAAATGAAATTGTTTTGAATGGTAAATTTATAAATAGAGGTTTGAACGCACAAAAGGTTTTTTAAACAACCAAACGAGAGATATGGGTCCGAGTAATGGTAGAGTTTATATCAACTCACGATTTTCTAAGAAAAAACTGGAATTCGATTTATTTGTTTCATCTATGTAACCACTAGTGGACGATAATATGGAGAAACATGATTGTGTGTCCATTAACCCTGAAGTTAATTGATAAAAATTATAGATAGAGCAATTAATAATCCATTACAAACCAATATAAAAAAGTTGGTAGAGGCATAAACATGTTTTAGTGTCATTTCCCAAGGGCAGAATGTTTTGGAAAACAAAAGGCATGTTTCAGGACCTGTATTTGGCATCAAAAAGTACTTCTATGCATTAAAAAGCCATAGTGTGGTAATATTGAGTAATGGAAACGAGGAAAAAATTAAATCATCATCATCATGCTGCTGTCCGAAGACAGGTTTTAGCTGAATCGCTGCCTCCATCTCTCTCTCTCCCTAGAAGCCTCTTTTATACCTCTATAAGTACTATATTCCTGCTTTATATTCTCTCATATTCCTATTCTTTTTCGCCTCTTCCTCTTCTTCCTCTAATTTTGCCTTCAAGGATCGTCCTTTGTAAACACTATATTCTCAATATGTGCCCTATCCAATTTGCTTTTCTTTTCCTGATTGTTTTTATTAGCATCCTTTTTTCTCCCACCATTTCTAATACTTCTTCGTTTCTCTTCCTCTCTGTCCATTTCACTTTCATCATTCTTCTCCATACCCACATCTCAAAACTTTCTAAATATTTTTCCTCCTTTCTCCTTACCGTCCACATCTCTGCGCCATAAAGAGCTATGCTCCATATGTAGCATTTTGCTAATTTCTTCCTTGTTGCTAAATTTATTTTCTTGCTTGTGAGAAGCTCCTTCTCGTTAAATGCTGCTTTTGCCATTGCAATCCTACTTCTGATGTCCTGTATACTACTTCCATCCTGCGCTAAAATACTGCCAAGATATTTGAAACTACTTACTTGTTCCAATTTTTGGCCATTTACCATTATATTTAATTCTTTATGTTCCTTTGAAACCACCATGACTTTCGTTTTTTCGGCATTGATCTTCGTTCCATATTGTTGGCCAACCTCCACTAGTCTGTCTGTCATCCTCTGAAGTTCTTTCTCGTCTTCTGCCATTAATCCCTTATTATCTGCATATATTTAATGGTGGTAATACTTTCACCTCCTATCTTAAATCCTTTCTCTTCCATCAACGCCTCTGCTGTTATTTTTTCTGCATAAATATTAAATATCGAATAATTAAATGAGCAGCACAAAATCTTTCGGAACTCAAAGTTAATAGGAGGGCGCAAATATTAACAAAGCAGGCGTTACTATATGAGAGGTCTCCTTTAGCACTTTAGGAGTAACTTCCTTCGCAGAATACTTAAATTTCTTTCAATTTCGACAATAATCACGCTCAAGTAAAATTTCATGGTAATAGACACTCTACTGGTTAAGAATAAACCTCTACATAATAAAAAACTAAAGAGGCCCCTCGTAATATATTGTTTTGAAACAAGATTTTAAATAAATGAATTCATTCTTATGAAAAAAATTGCTTATAAAAACAGGTCTCAGTAAAAATTCACAAAATTATAAAAGATGTGCAACAAATTAAAAGGGAAAATTAACCTTTAAATGAGCAACCTCGTCATCAGAAAGCTTTATTTCAGCGAAAGTGGCGGCATTGCGGACAATTTAGAAATCATCTTAAGAATGGTAGTATTGTAAGATTAAGTTTTATAGAATTCTGTTTTCTGTCGGTTTTAAACACCGGCTGTAATTGTCCCAAATAAGTTGATGTTGATGGATTCGTCAATGAGAAAAATAATGCATAAAACGAATACTATAACAAGGTTAAATGTAAAATTTCAGTGTATTTGCTTCATCGTTCAAAGAATTAATTATAATTATCGCATGACCTTACGCTTCAAAGAACGTGGGTAAAACCGACGCTTCCATAAAATTCCTCGAACCTCCTGACTAACTTGTGGTTTTATCGGGAGCTAAAATCCCCTTTCCTGTGGGCATCCTTCTAGTAAACACTATTTAGTACGTAGCTTCTTCAATAGCATACATTTTAATAATACAAAAATTATCCAACTATACTCGGCCGCGCGAAGAACCGCGGATATCGCGGTTGGTAATACCAGGCACATTTTTTTAACCGCGGATGGTCAAAACCGCGATTGACTAGGGACTACTGCGCGTGTGTGTACACACACACATACATATAAAGTTTTAGTTTCTTTTTTGCCAATGAAGAGCGAATTCCTGAAAACTCCAATAACAAGTTTTCCTATGTCGCTGTAGACGTCCACACCACCGTTTACACTTACAAGTGTCCACTGGCTCCCCCGATCCCTTTCAATCGCTGTTTGCCAACTTATATATTCCCTTTTTACTTTCTCCATATACGTAGTATGAGAAAGTGTTTTCATGAAAAAATCGAACTCGAGATTTCAACGATGTTTTAAGGTTCCCTGAACACGTTCTGACTAGTTTCGCGATGATGTCTGTGTGTCTGTCTGTCTGTCGGTCTGTATGTGATAGATTTTTGTGGCCGCTCTAACTCAAAAATTATTAATCAGGTCAACGTAAAATTTTATATTTAACATTTTTATAAAAGTTAAAAGATCTCATTAGTTTTTGGTAAATATCGGTCGACAGGAAGTGGGTGTTTACTCTTGTCACATCCGTTATTTTGAAATATTTGCTTTAATATTTGATAAATATAAAAATGTTTTGGAATAAAAGTTGTAGGAAATTTTATTTTCTATAACCTTGGTTTGATACATTTTTCCATATAATGCATTGTTTAAGAGATATCTTATATTTTTAGCTGCCACCACCACGCCACCTACCGAATTGTTAACAATTGACGGTTAGTTACGTCTCCTTTTTCTTTTCTTAGTAGTCAACCGGAAGTAAATATTGACAACGATCCCAGAGCTAACAACATGTAATTTGCCATATAAATATGGAAAAAGTCATATGTTGCCCACATCAGTTGATTTCTTATTGTTATATATGCATATATACACACACACACACTAGTGTAAGTGACGTCACATATGACGGGTAGGTATGCTTGACTGAAGTAGTAAATAATAATTAAAAGAGTTCAAGATGTATACCTTAGCTGAGTGATAATTCAAAATATCCACGCAAATAAATCCATGACTCGTGGCCAACATTTACTTAATCTTACAAAATAAATGCAAAGTATTTTTATTTTTATATGTTAATGATTTTAAACATTCATTATAAATATGTACTTCCATCATTTTCCAGACCTTTATCTTTGAACTACTAAACGCAGCACAAATATAAGTTTGAAAATAAAATCAACAACTAGTTTGTTGCTATGTAAACAAAATCAAAATTAAATTGAAAAACGGAATTACGATTAATATTTTAAAAATAAATCAGCTACTAAGTGCGTTAAATAAATAATAAAATAAAAATTCCAATTTAATAAATAGATGAAATATTTTTCAACTTTCCGATCCAAACAGATTGATTATTTCTTTCATATCAACTTATTCCTATAATTATATTGTTGATTTACGCCTAAAAATATGCAAATGCCCTAATTACTAAACTTTAATCTTCACAACTCAAAAAATAAGGGTAAAGATAAAGTTAACAAGACTATATAATTAGAATTCGGGACAAAGAAAACGGTGCAGCTGCTTATTTGTAGGCGTAATGAAGTTAATTGAATTTCAATAGCACTGAATAAGGAGCTTCTTTTGCGAACTAAAATTTTTAGTTGAAGAATTCGCAGACGTCTCCAAGTATAACCATGCATAAGCCAAAAAGTACGCCAAGTACAACTTTCTCTCCTGTCCACTTCAGTTTAGCGTGTGATTTTTGGGAATCCGAAAAATTAAGGTATAACGTCATGCATGAAAAACGAATGCAGTAGGAGGCAATTTTATAAACAAATAAGTTAACAACTGATTTGTGAGATTTCCAAGATGACTAGTTATATTGGTAAAATAAATCCCTAGATAATAACTACCTATATATTAAGTTATGTCCTGTGATTTTTAACTTATACGATGCAACTCAAAAACTGCGCTTGAAATTTCATTTTACTGTCGTAAACGACAAACGACGTTTAATAAAACTACTGAGATAAAGGTAAAGAAAAGAGTTGGCGATTAAATTACCCGTATAGTTTTCAGACTTATGGGATGGAAATTCATCAAGAATACCACCAATTTTATTAAGTTAAAGAAAGATGGAAAGAATTGTAACGGAGAAATCATCGAGTTTGCAAAATCAAGGATGCCAATTTAATCAATCAGAAATGAATCACACTGCACACAAATCAATATGTACTGATATAGAATATTTTATATTTACTTTGTTTTTAACCATAATTTAAGGGTTATCGCAAAAGTTCAAGCTTTTCCAATCATTTGTGCCATACGTATTCACCGCAGCATTATAGTGGCAGCGTCGGAGGCAAGGCGAGGGTTGAAATACTTGCCCAAAGAATGAGCGTAATATAAGGAGTTTTTAAGAAGTGCATAGGAGGAAGTTAAAGAGATAGCTAACACAGGAAACAATGCAATTTTTTCATTGTGAAATAAATACAGGTATTTCTCGAGATACGTTCAATTCGAGATACGCAGTCTTCCATCGCTAATACGACAATTTTTATATTTCATTGTTGTTTCTCTCGATGATAACACTCTCATTTATGCTCTCAGCAACAAATATTGGGCCCTCAAGCGTGACTTTTTCCGTGAAATTTAAACCCTTAAGCGAGCCTTTTTTCGACTATGTCGATTTCCGATCACACATATGCACTTAGTACGTCGTCGCCATCCAACGCACGAGAGCTAGAAGCCATTTTGAACTGAGGGATGTATGTAATAATAATAAGTGACAGACTTGAGGATGAATAAATAGCTAAGATGTAAACACAGACAACAAAGAACCATAGAAGTGGATTCATAAACCAACAGCAGGAGAGCTAATAAGTCAGAGCCGGACGGATTAGGGCGCATAATTAAAACTTGGACGCAAGCGGTATATCGTGCAGGCTGAAGGGGCTATAGATTACTAAAGCTAATTCAATTACATACAGCCTTTCCCTTTTAATGATCGCATCCATGAGTTTTTCATAACATTATTTGTGATCACTAGCTTTGTGTATTAAATAATAACCCTTGCGTCGGAAAAGAAGGCTGAGTAGCATCTAAGGGAAAACGGGGTATTTCCCTTGAAATAAAACTCGAAGTTGTGAATCGCTTTCATAAAGGACAGCGTGGAACGGAAATTGCAACGGCTTTGAATCTTCCACCATCAACTGTATGCACAATATTGAAATCTAATGACAAGATTAAAGAATGTGCCAAAATTGCTACGCGTTTAAGTGCTTCTCGGATTACTTTTGTGAAACAGAATCCTAATACGTATGGTGAAGATAGATGGAGAAGTACATATATATACTAGTAGAAGGTGCTTGCATACTACAAGCATTTCATCACACCTTAAAAAAACTTTCATTTTTCAGAGAGATACTTCATCATTGGAAATATTTCTCCTCTACAGAGATTTTTGTTTTCTCCTTATAGAACAGTAAAGGAGTAAAACAACCACTAATATCTGCTATTTTAAGATTATTATACTTTTTCCACATTCGGTTAATCAAGCCACACATTTCTGCCAAATTTCAAAGTTGCACCACATTTAGAAGTGAAATAGCATTTATCTGTTTAAATTTAAATAATTTTTAACGGCCACAATAACAATATCATGCAGACATTGAAATCTTTATTCGTTTATATAGACTAAGATCCAAATTACTTAAAAATTTCAGCACCCTATCTCGCCCGGTAGTATCTAGACATTTAACTATTTGTTTAAACTTGAAGTAATTTTAACTGCCAAACAAATTAAAATATCAAAATTTGTATAATCCCTATTTCGTTTTTTTATAAATTCTACCAAATAAAAAAATTTCAGCTCCGTAGCACATTTGGAAATACATAAACCTTGAAAACATTTCTTGAATCCAGCAACTTGGAAAAGCTAACTTTTTGGGATCGGGCGCTCTATATGAGGGCTAAATATGGCGCAAATTTGGTGGATTTAGGACCAGTTGAGTGGCGTAGCGAGGGAGGAGCGGGGGGGGGAGGAGCGGGGGGGGGGAGGAGCGGGGGGGGGAGGAGCGGGGGGGGGGGGGAGCGGGGGGGAGGAGCGGGGGAGGGGAGCGGGGGGGGGAGGAGCGGGGAGGGGGGGAGGAGCGGGGAGGGGGGAGGAGCGGGGAGGGGGGAGGAGCGGGGAGGAGCGGGGAGGGGGGAGGAGCGGGGAGGGGGGAGGAGCGGGGAGGGGGGAGGAGCGGGGAGGGGGGAGGAGCGGGGAGGAGCGGGGAGGGGGGGAGGAGCGGGGAGGGGGGAGGAGCGGGGAGGGGGGGGAGCGGGGAGGGGGGAGGAGCGGGGGGAGGAGCGGGGGGAGGAGCGGGGGCAGGAGCGGAGGGAGGAGCGGAGGGAGGAGCGGAGGGAGGAGCGGAGGGAGGAGCGGAGGGAGGAGCGGAGGGAGGAGCGGAGGGAGGAGCAGAGGGAGGAGCAGAGGGGGGCAGTTGCCCCAGGGGTCAGGGCTGAATGGGCGTAAACTCATGTACCGAAAATAAAAGTTCGTTTATAAAAAACAATAATATTATATTATATGCCGAATTACAATGCTTGTACATATAGTATTTCATCACATTCCCCACATTACATTTGCCTGGAAAATTGTACAGGGAGCAATGGGAGGGGATTGACATGCCCCCGGGCGAAGGAGAACCTAGCCTACCCCCCAGTATTGCCATTCTAGTGAATTTGTAGCTAGAACTAGCTACTTTACATTTATACTAGCTCCTAAAAAAGGCCCTAGCGACTTCTTACAAATCTAGCGAAACAAAAAATCTAGCTATTTCTAGCGACTACCCAAAACAATCTTGTTTAAGTTGGAAATATGCAATCCCAGATAAATTTTTTTAACAATGGAAAATAAAACCGCCATAGCAACGAGTCCACTGCTTTTAAATGGGAAACATTATTTCCAAGCATTGATATAATGCTTTGAAATGAAATTTATAGATTATATTCTGGGGCCGTCGATTTCGACCAAATGTGTAATCTATGATGACGTCATCATCCTAGAACAAGAAAAAGCGCCTTATATCCGCAATTCTTCCCTCACCTGTTTTAATTAAGGAAAAGGCAAAGTAATTTCATTAACATATTAGCGAACCATGGCCAATCATACCAATATTTAGGTGGGTAACGACTAAGTTGAAAATTTTGAGCTGGGAACATATTAATCATTATAACATACGTTAACATGGAAAAATGTCTCCCGAGATACTTTATTTCGAGATAAGCTCAGTTCCCTTGGAACGCATCCCCGACGTATCTAGAGGGAAACCTGTACTATGACTATCTGATTTGCCAAGGCCCGAATGCCATCCGCGGAGGACTTGGGCAGAATTTTTAATATTTTATCCACATAATATAGGGAAATAAGGTAGACTTTCGTAACGAAGACGCATAATTTTATGCGCACGGTACATCAATAAAGATATAAATATTTACCCGTAAATTAATTATTACGAGGAGTCTTAATGACGTGTGGGAAGAAAAATTTATATAGTTTTTACGAATATAGTTCAATTTAGGCAATCCTCACTTAACGGGGTTTCAATTAGCGCTCGGCCTCAGTGCATTGGCTTCGTGTAGCCCAGGTCCGCGCCTAGCGGGTGTTCCCCATTGTAGCGGATGAGGAGATAAATCAAAGACGAAGAAAACGTATACTCACTTAACAATGAGTCATGGGAAAAGTTAGAAAAAACCTCTTTACCTCTCATACATAATTAGTCAGTTCTACTGTCTCGAACTCAACATGAAGTTGATGTCTGGAAAGTTATACTCGTAGGTACAAACCCTCAAGAGATATAAAAGACATATTTTAACGATGATTGTATTGCCTTGATATTCCTGGTTTACTCAAAACTAAAATGAGAACATGCCTTCTTAAACAAAGTGAAAAGACTCAATTGGCCTCCGAAAAAAATATAAACCGTAACGCAAATACGTACTAAAGTTACTCGTTTACTGCGATATGTCACTATCTTGGATTTACATTAAAAATGGACTTAATATAACAATGAGAAAGTAAAATAAGTATGTTCTTCCGTGATCAATCAATTGTTACCTCCAGTTAATAATCAGCTTTTTTGATACTCAAGCATGTATACGTATATGCTCCTTAAGGACCTATCGTCATTTACAACATATTACGAAGGCTTTCATATTCCTCACATGCAGTTAATTATTTTCTCGTACCTCTCCCAGGCATTCTACGGGTGATGGGAGTGAGGGAATATGGAAATCCTCTTCCTCTCCCTTTCCAGGTATTTCCCTCCTCAGAAGCTTTCTAAAAACATTAATTCCGGGATCTCCTCTAAATGCATGTAACAAACACTCTCAAAGCCTTATAGGACAAACAGGATTAAGACGCTCGTTGGTCATACTCACCACACACTGCATATATCCTTCCTTCACATTCCCTTAACGAGAGATGAATTCGAAGTAGAGTTAACAATAATATTCAAATTAAAGTTATTGCTTCGTATAGGAATCCCCGAAAATGTAAACTAATAATTATGTATAAATCAATATCATCATAAGATTTTCTGCCTCAAGGCAGGTAGGTCCCTGGTACCAGCGTTGTCTCCACTCCTTTCTGTTCCTTGCCATTTCTTTCATTTCAATATAAATAATATTAATGGCAGTCTCGATATTTATGAAGTGACTGACTACTGGCGAACATATAAAACAAGATAGCTAAGGAAGCAACGGATTTAAATCTAGAATAAGCCAATACAAGCGTCCCTCGATCGTCGCCAGCGCTCTTCCTCGTTCAATTTAGGTGCCTAAATATGCGCACTATCGTCGTTCACCATTATCTACTTCAATACACTCTTTTGTCGTTTATAAAACTAAATACTGTAAAGATTTCTCCGGAACAAGGAGCTTTGAAAGGACGTGTAGGATGCAATGAAACGGCAAACTACTTCGAACTGAATGCAAAAGATACTCTCCAAAGATTTCATTACTCTCTTTGTAAACAAGAATGATGCGATGACCTTAAAGGGACTGCTATAATCCCGAGTATGCCGAGACACTTGAGACTTGACCGGCTAGTCTACGTGCAGACAGATATATGCGCGTATGGGCCGACTTGAGGGTGCTTCCGAATGAGTGATGGGCACAAGCGAAGCTTGAGATGGTGTTTCACATTCAATTTTATGGCCTACTAAGTGCTTCTTAAATGAACTTTCTTACTGTTACATTGACCTGACGAAGAGTGTGCCACTCTGGTTCATATATTAAAGCATACCATCATAAAAATCTAGCACTTATAGAGACCACATGGCTTCTCATTCTTCACGCATTGATGAGCCAAGTTCTTAAATTTCCTATGAATTAAGCAATTGTTTTTATTGATTTAAAAGCATTAGTATTCCATAGCATTATTTCATTTATGCTATTTAATTGAGTTATATTTATTAAATATGCATAATAGGCCTTAATAAAAAACGGTGTTGAGCGCATTCCCAAACTATTACATTGCGCTTATGGAAATAACGGATTCGTTGACCGTCGAGGTTTTCAGGAACGAACTAAAGACGATCAACGAAGGATGCCTGTATAAGGCAGCGCCCAAGAAATAAGCCACGGGAGATGAACTCAAAACGTAAAAAGGATTTTAAACGGTAGAAACCTCTGGAAACTCGGATATCATTTCTGGTAATGAAATTTAATATCGAACTATGCCGTACAAAAAGGCGAGTAATCTATTATAAATAGCTGATTCTTACCAAAGTAAGAGAAGCAGGTAATATAGTGCTTAAGGTGCTTCTTCTATAAGGACAACATGTGAAATTTGGCATGATAGGTGATTGGGCACAACCGACGGGAAAATTCCTGTATTTTAAACATTTTCATTTTAGAGAAGTTTTTCTAGCCACATTATTTACATATTACCCCTTCCCCTCATCATAAAATGAAGTAAATAAGTGCAGGGATTTAGAAAATTGCATTTTAAATTAGTTAACCCTTACGCACTCAGGGCATTTTCCACTTTATTCACGAAAAACTCACGTCACTTTTTTGGAAAATTTCATGAATTTTAAAAAAATATTGCATCTCTATTTTCTAATTTAGGGAATTAAATTATTCAACTAAGTTAGGAATATATTGTCGTTTATTAAAATATACCGAATTGTTTTTATACTTGCCCTCTGGTTATCAATATAAAAAATAAAAACATTAGCATTTTTATTTGAAAGAAAAAACATTTCGAAATTATGTAGCTTTACATTCTCTATTGATACTCAGTTATTATATATATTTTCAGAAAGTCCTTTTTATTCTTTATAAAAGACGCAAGTTTTATTCACATAACTACGTTATTCTTTGAGATATTGAATAATATGTAAAACGATGTAACTCATTTTTGGAATACAGTCACTATCACTTTCGGACCCTAAAGCACCTTCTGGGGAAAACAGCGCTTCACTATCATCTGTTACATTATCTAAATAGTCTATAATTTCATGTCCATTCACACTTTTACGTAAAGTGCCGGCCATTATGAGATAATTTTTTCTTTCTTATTTAATTTACAGTTTGCAATTTCTACAACAGAAAAATCAATTAAGCACTCAAAAAGAACTACCGAATGAAAGAATATACTTGGGTACGAAATAGAGAACAGGTTCTCAGAGAAAGACAAAACGTCTTCTGGGTGGATCGTCTGCACGAATAATTGGACCGTCTTCGAATAATAAATATTTTGAGAAGCACCAAGAAAAACATGCAACATCTTTCGATGCGTAGCAATCTGATAGCAATGTATTAGCAGACATCAATTGGTTTGGCATAGATGAGTAATTTGCTTGCTGAGAACGGTGCAGTCTATGAATAGTGTTATCTACGAGTGCGAAATCTGACTCATCCTTGGGAGGAACAAATAAAATTAAGTCGAAACGAATACTCAGAAAATTTCTAGAAAATTTCTGTAAGATATAAAAATCGTCATATCCGCCATGCTTAGATATGATGTATAAATATTTGCCGAATTTTATTTATAATGCGGCTGGCGATAATTCAGGCGCGATATTGAGGAAAAGGGCGCAGCGGACGGCATCGGGGGAACGTCTGCGCGGCCAACCCTCTTCTAATTAAAATTTTTTTTTAGCACATACTACGAGTATCAGCACTTTCAAGAGCGAAAACATGCATCGGCGTTCGTTAGATAGCATTCTGATAGCAATAAAGTAGTACAGTGGTGCCCAAACTTTTCTAATGGCGGGCCACATCAGTGGTTGTGAATCCCTTGGTGGGCCGCATTGGAAGTTGACAATTCTTAGGCGGGCCGGATTAGAGTTTAAATCGGAAGTTTTTTTTTATATATTCTGAGGTGCCATATAAGTGAAAATCGAGTCTAAATATGGGTTTCATGGCTAACATTTCATTATTTATTTTATTA